>JAXGGA010003723.1:0-98018 GCA_038373865.1 Uloborus plumipes | reverse complement strand
ATTCTAGCTCCACTATACGGAATATTTTCCTCTCAATATATTTATTTGTATTATGATAAAAAAGAACACAAGCATTGGTTTGACAAGACTAATATTTTGCAATTTTGGAAGCAAATTTATTTTAAGGAATAGAGTTTATTGAAGTCATTCTTTTTTCTTTTCTGACTATTATGCAGCCTAAATTTTAGCATTTATTTCCGAAAACAAAACACGGTTTAATGGCCAAGCGTAAGTGTTGACCAACACTTACCGCTGTCCATGACAGTGTAAAAGAATACCCCCCTCCGAGATTTTGCTATATTATTACACTGTAAAAAATGACGTGTTGTTTTTACAGTATAATACTGGCAGCTGAGGTACTGTAAAACTAGTAGTTTTAGTTTCTTACTGTAAAGTTTGCAATTTGACAGTTTATTTCCGTAAAATGTATCTTTATTATACAGTAAGAATGACAGTAAAGTACTGACAGCAGAGTTTTCAGTTTAAATTTGTAAAATGCACGGTAATAAACTGTAAAATTAGCAATTTTGCAGTTTATTACTGTGAAATCAGTAACTTTACAGATTACTACTGTAAAATTAGAAATTTTACCGTTTAGTATTGTAAAATTTATAAATTTTAGTTTGTTACTGTGAAATTAGATGTGTTATACTTTAAAAACAACATTCATTTTTACAATGTACCGACAAGGGCACTAAATTTTGAAACGGCTCAAATCCAAATGGAAAGAAAGGTAAAAAAGTTCAAGTAAAATGAATGCGCTATGAATATTTCATAGAGTTTGGCTAGTGTGAATGTTTGTTCTTAGGATATCTTCATTGTTCTTAAAATATATTTATTTTTTGTAATTTTTGTTAATTCATTAAAAAAACCAACAATTGAACAGTTTAAATCGAGGAAGATAGATGAACTTTGTTTAGTGTTCATTATGTAGTAAGTCTATGAAAGCGTGTCTTTCATCATAATAATAATAATATGCATCCCCCAAAATTAATTTCTGTGTACGACACTGATCTTTGACCTATTTTAAGTTCTTGAAACATATCTAATAATTAATATCATTTAAGTTCTCCAAATGATACTGCACTGCAAAAAAGCAAAAATTAAACTTATTTTTTCCACTTATAATACTGGAAGCAGAGATTCCACTTTTAAAACTGTAACGTCGCCTCCAGTATTACTGTAAAAACAGCAGGACTTTTTTTGTCAGTGTGACGATTATTTTGCATATTCCCGTACTGTTTTGTACTCAGTTAAATTTAACAGAATAATGTACTTTTTATTTGACAAATTTTGAGTAAGGCAATTAACAAATTTTAAATTCAATGCACAGCCAGTAACATTTTATGCACCTTCAATTTTCACTTCTATTCTACTACAGCTATTCCCAAAAAAAGATATTGTTTGCAACACCACATTTGTTTTTTAATATCTGCATCACAGGGTTTATCAGACGCACTTGCAAAGAACTTAGTTTCAATGACACAATTAGGTAGTCCTTCTTATTTGATAACCAACTAAAAACTAAATACTCTCTATTCGCTAAATTTTGGTCACCAAATTAAAATAAGCATTTTAAGAGTGCAAACGAATAGCAATATTATTAGAATTTGAAAAATACATCTTCCACGTGAAGACAGTAGCTTAACGAGCGCTTAAAACAAGACATTTACTCCCTTTAATTTGATGTACAACACATGCTTTACATTAAATGATCCAATTAGACATACATTCAAACTGCCAAAATAAAGTAACTTCCACTCGCCTTCATAGCATGGATCATTGCTGAGTTATTACCATCTTACCGCCATTAACAGGCTTTGAAATATGCCAATTCGTTCAGAATGTTAACTCCTTCTACAGCAATAAAAATGCACTGCATCTGGGCATTAATGAGAAATAATAGCGAAGTAACAATTAATGGCCTGAGCTAAGTAGAAGCACGCGTTAATTAAATAAGTAAATGAGGGACTTTATGATTGGACGGAGATTATGCTCTCGTACACTTCAGACCGCGTCAGCTGCTGAAATGTTAATCCATCATTCCTCGAGAATATTAACTCTTGCCCCTGCAGTGAGATGAAAGGAGAGTGCGGGTGTCTTTGCAGGTGCCGGGGAATATATTTGCGTTCTAATTTCGTTCCGTGGCAGAATACTTCCCCCCGCATTAAAGGCGCGAAGATTAAACTTTTAGCAGAAACTTTTGTTGAATGTAAATTCTTACTTGGAAGACAAGAGCTCGTCAGTGTGTTATGGATGCCAGATTGAGTGGGTTCGATATTACTCTTTGGATACGTTTCATGATGGCAGCAGTAAAATACTTGGATGTGTTTAAATATAGTGCAGTAAACCCGACTGCCGATAACTCCCGATTATCGGCAGTCGGATTATCTGCCGGTCCTTCACGCTTTTATAGTTTTTTAAGTCTACAGTGGACACATTTTTTTTTCAATTATTGATCTTTATGTCTGAAACTTGTGTGCTTGTATATTTACGAAATCTAAAGGCATAAAACAAATTGGTGCAAAAACAACTAATATTTTTTTTGAAATTTGAAATTAAAAAATAATTTTAACGAATTCTAGAATTTGAGATTGCTTCATGCGTCACATTTTTTTTTTCAAACTTCGGATTTTCATTTGATTTCCAATTAGGCATGATTTATTTATGCATTAATATGGCATGATATATGCAGCATAATGGCATGATAAATTTATGCATTACATGTAATGATTTAAGAGATAATTTATAAAAGATGGCTAAAAATGAAAAGTTATCTGAATTTTTCATCAAATAAGATGATTTTAACGATGAAACAGTCGAATTTCTAATTTCGCAGAACTGTAAATGACTATAAAACTGAATTTGTTAGCATATAGGGTCATTCCATAGAAATGTCAACCTCAGCCGAAGAAAAAAAAAATACCGAAGTGAAAAAAGTGTCAAAAAATAAATAAATAAATAAAAATCACACAACATAAGAAATTTAAAAAATATTGAAAAAGTATTGTAATTATCACTGAGATTAGCCATAATGAATGGTTTGTAGTGTGTTTACTGCTTGTTATTCGATGGTTACGTTAGTCACGTTACGTTAGTCACACTCCATCTTGAGTTAAAGTGACACTTAAGACTAAAAAAAATTAAGATTTAATAAATGTGTTTTATGTTTTTAAAAGTGACACTAAAGACTAAAAAAAAAATAGGATTTAATAAATGTGTTTTATGTTTTTAAAGCCAACTGCATACATTTTTCAAATATATCATTCAATTTTTAACACTTGCTTAACTTTGAAAAAATTTTGTTTCACAATTTGAGCATTAATTTTCAGAGTTGCAAAAATGTTACGTTAGTCACACTGCTATTTTGGTTAAAAAAATATCTACTGTCAGTAATTTTGTTTTAGATTCTTAGCAGAAATGACACATAGATACCATGCACATTGTAAATCCACCAGCATAACTAAAAAATATCTTTTATCCTTTAAGTTACAAGTAAAAACAGTTACAAAATCAGCTCTGAATGTTACGTTAGTCACCATGGAATGACCCTATAAGCTTTTCAAAAAAGCATTATGATAGTACAAAAACTTTTTCTTTTCTTTTTTCTTAAGTAAAACATCATTGTACATCTCCAAATGGCTTTAAGTTTCAGATTTCATTGTGGTATTTTTTATAATTGTTCTGCATGTTCTTTAATTTAAAAAAAAAAATGAGATACTAAATTATTTTTAGTCTTTAATACTGCCTCTGTAAAATCAAGTAAGCAGTTTTGTATTGCATATGTCGTTAGTCAACTTGATACACATACACTTATTCTTAACTGCGCTATCGTTTCTGACTGGATTACATTAAGACTTCAGTGTGAGATTGTTTAGTCAAACACGATTTTTTACCCCATGACTGGTCGAAACGGCTAGGGAAGAAGCTCTACGGATACGAGAATCGTCTAGTCGTTTTTCCCAAGATCGATTAAATTAAATAGTCCGTTTTTTCTTCTTTAGTTGGCCAAATGCCGTCCGTTTATTCTATATGCTTCTTTTTCAAAACGTGCAATATATTTCATTTAAATCTAGGAAACAAACAATGAGTAGGATAGCTCGAACCATTCCAATTATAATCGTTGATGAGGAGACAACGGTGAACGTGTGGCGTGTTGAAACTCAATGTACAGTACACCCTTGTGCAAATTAATTGAAACAAAGTATTTTTTTTTTTCATAAATTAAAAAAATATTCCTATAATTCTTCACCGATTACACTAAAATTAGTAAAAATACGGATGAGATAATTATATCCTTTACCTATCATCAATTTCCACTAATCATAATGGTTCTAAGAGTGTATGTGCACGACAGAAACTGCAGCTATAATTACGTCAGTTGAGATTTCACTGTCGTCAGCAATGAATATAACACAGAGAAATCGTACAAAGATTTCTATTCTTTCTAAACATAAGCTAAATTCTTCCCGAGAGATTTCGAAGATAGTTGGCGTTAGTATTGCAGCTGCAAGTCGTATTATGAAACAAAATAGAGAAGCAGGATCGATGTCTCCAAAGAGAAGGATATGATCGCAAAAATTGAAAACAACACCATGAGATGACTCTTTTCCACTTAGGCAAAGTAAAAAAAAAACCTCGAATGACTGTTACAACTCTTAAAAGAGATTTAAAAACGCACGGAATAAATATTAGCTCTTCTACTGTTGAGCTACTGAAAATTGGAGGAAAGGACTATTTAGTGACGAAATTTATTTTATTGTCCAAGGTCAACGAACTCAAGGCGTACGGAGATCTTCAGCTGAAAGAATTCAGGATTGCCACATGAACTAAATTGTAAATCACCCTCAAATGATGTTTTGGGGTTGTCTCGGTTATAATGGCGTTGGTTCCTTGCAAACTGTTGAGGGTGTGATGTATTTAGAGCAATCTATTATTATTATGGAAAAAAAAATGCTTTACCAGTGTTGAAAGAACGATACCCAGATGGAATGGGATTTTTCCAACAGGATTGGGCCCCTGAAAGTACGTCCAAATGCCCAAGAAATTCAAGTCTGAGAACCCAATTCAGACATTTAAATGGCCTGAGAACTCTCCTGATATTAATCATATCGAGAATCTTTGGGCTATATGCAAAAATCTCCTTTTACATAAGGACTGTTAAACTTTGGAGAAGCTAATCACTACGCTGATTCATGGCGACACATATTACAAATGAGCGCAAAAAATTGGTAGATCCCATGCCTAATAGTGTCCAAATGTTCATAAAGGGTTGTTGAGATCATATTAGGTTATAAAAACTTCTGATTTTATATAAAATTAAACAATATAGTTCTTTTCTTAGTTTTCTCAATTTTTCCAATTTGTTTCAATTAATTTTCACAAATGTGTATATAAACGGTCCTCGAGCGACATTGACTGCGATCGTGATGTATATGGGTGATTCTACAAATACGGGAATATTTCCAACATGTAGATTTCAAAAAAATAATTTAAAATCAAAAATCTGAAAAAAATCAGCAAAGCACTTGATAAGTTACGTAATTAAAGTAGAATACCAGCAGAGCTTAAATGTTTGTATTTTATTGTATTTTTGGATTTTTATTGTTTTAAAGGCATATGTGAATGATAAAAAGGACACAATAGGTATATTAATGAAATTTTTTAACCAGTAAACTGTTAGACATAATTTTTAAACATTGTACTGTCATAGTTTGGCTTTTGATTCATCCACGTGTCGTATATTGGGGCATGTGAATGACAATCGAAAAAGGGCATGTGAATGACAAAACACAAGTAATTGTGTTCTCAAAAAGTCATATCTGAATATTTTTCGGCTTCACTTCGAATTAGAACCCACAAATATGTAAGCCTTATGATTATTCATTATCAAAATTTATTTACATGTACATTTTATATGCATTCTGTAGGGCATGTTAATGACAAAGATAAAAAACACTCGCCTTGAAAGTTGAGTTTAGCTTGCTTTTTATCAAAAAGTAATTGCAGAACAGCAAAATTAATCCTCATCCAGGAATAACAAAGTTCCATGTTTTATTTTAAGATGTGTTGCCAGATTTTGAAATAAAACATTTCAGAGAAAAATATCTATACTTTTTAGACATGTGGATGACTGATAATCGCTGGGACAAAGTTTAGATTAACTTTTAAAGACATTATTTTCATATTATTTTGCTTTTTTTGTGATTTACATCTTGCACACATTCATATTTATAAATAAAAAACTCTTGAGAAAAAAATCACTTATTTTTTAAAAATTTATATTCCATTGATTGTGAAAATTGCACCTATGGGACAGGGCATGTGGATGACATTTCAATCTAATATCCTTTTTTTAAATGAATAATAATTAAATATTGACGTTGTTGATAACGAAAATTACAGAACAAAAGACGTATAAAAATATTCCCAAAATAGTTTTTTATTAAGTTAAAAACAAAAAGAGCAATCAGTATGGAACACAAATTTGCCCATTTTTGTAGAATCACCCATATAGGAAATGAGAACAGTTCAATATATTTGAGTGTATCTATGTGTGGGAATCTGTACTCTTTGTAAATATCAATCATATAACAGTTTACTACTGTAAAATACCCTAGCAGCATACTCTCATCGGCCGATGATCGGCCATTCATCGAAACCCGATGAAATTCTCATCGGCCGATGATCGGATTCGATGAGTTCTCATCGGGAATTGCTCTAATATGTCTCATTAGCCAAACAGAATCCGAGCAGCAAAATCCGATGAGTTTTACTCGAAATACGATGAGATTTGGAGCAATTTACGAGCAGTGCAGTTCCGTGCCGATGAATTTAGGATCAGTTTTGGATGCTCGGCTTATTTTCATCGGGAAAGTTGATCGGAAGGATATCGCTTTTCGATGAAAAGTGGCTCATTGAAAACCTTGCTCGGATACTCATCGGAACGATGTCATCGTGCGTTACGGGATCAGTTTACGAGGAGTGCGATGATCGGCCGAGCAAAATCCGATGAGTTGATGCTACTTGGGATATATTGCAGTTCATCTTTAATGTAATTAGTTTATGATGTTATATAGCCTTGACAACACAAGTACACTTTAATATTCATTGCCCACAACACTCAGACACGTCAGAAAGTTTTAGGCCAATAGTTCCCAATATTTTTGAGCCCATCATTCTCCTCTTGCCTTATGAGAGGCACTTGACTTTTTTTAAGTATAATGAAAAAACACGATAACTAGGTTTACTTGATAATCCTGTCACAGATTTGGCAGCCATAGATTTTTTTTTCTTCATTAGTTTCTTTCGCAGGGGTGGTGTCCCCAATTGACCCCACATCCCACCTAGGGCAGGAAAAAATATTTATGCATGAAAAAATGAATTTATATCATTTCAAAATAATGATTGAGTTACTCAGACAAAATTAAGAAAATTGGTTGAATGTTTTTGCTTTAATAAATTTTTTTTCAAAAAAATTCCATTTTTGATTTTAAAATTTGGGATAAGTCGGACACGAATTTGAGGTAATGGAAATACATGACTATGTTTTTCCGTCAATCGTGATTGTTCATTAAGCTTAAAAGAAAAAGACTCAAGTAATTTTAATTCGAAAATTCGGAAAAAAAATTGCTTTTTTCGAAGCTCAAAAACCGTTCTTCAAAGAGCTAGAGGTTGACTGTCATCTGCCACACCCCCTCCCATTTTCCCAAGAAAAAATGGCTTTTTCTTCCTTGTTTGTGAACATCGATATATATATATATATATATATATATATATATATATATATATATATATATATATATATATATATATATTATTTTTGTGGTGTCCATGACTTAGCCGAACTAAATAACTCCATTGATCCTTATAACTGCTTTTGCGATTTGTTGGCTGTTATCGTCATAAAGGCTGTGTATCTGGGCGGGCAATTATAACAGTTTCTATACACCCTTCTACCCCCTCCATCAATCTTCATGCCCCTGTGATGGCCGGTTTTCAGTCCGGTTATAGTTATCGATATTAATTCCACAAATATAAATGCCTAATTTTATTTTATAGTAAAATGTATTTAAACAGTATTTTTATCCTGTCACTTCCAAACTAAAAAATAAATATATATATAAATTAAAACTCCCTTTAAACGTTTTTTTCCCCTTTTTTTTCCAAAACGAGCTAGTTGGTGTTCGAAGAAAAATGCGTAACAAATGCAATTCACGTGTTTTTCAGAAACAGAAGTCATTGGTCATGAAATCTTTTTCTCTTATACTACTATCTGAGAGGATTAAAATCATGTCACGCTTAACATTAAAAAAAAAAAGAAAAGAAAAGAAAGGAAATTAAAATTAAAAAAAAAAAACATATATTGGTGATGAAGGATGGGAAAGTAAGGGTTCAACAGAGGCATGAGGAATAAGCTAAGGATCATTATTTTAAAAAACTTTTTAAAGTCTTGTGATTTCTGATCTGAACTCTTTACAATCGGACTCGTATACGTTTTCAATTTCTGTATTCGCTGCCTTTGCGTAATTATCATTTTGTTTTAAATACTCATCCCTCCTATCGCCCTTTAAGAATTTATGACCCCCTTGCAGAACCAAATCGCCCTCGGGTTGGGAACCGCTGTTTAGACCCGTCGTGACTTTCTATCAACTTTTTTCAAAAATGTGTTTTTATACAAAAAGCGGTAAATGAAACCGTATAAGAAAATAGCTCCAAACCCCAGAATAATGTAAAATCTTCGTAGTTTAACTTTGACTTCCAATGTGTGGCGCTGATAGTACAGAGATTTATAGGTGTTACAAAACAATGTGAACGTATAATGCTTGCCGTTATAAACGAGAATCACTGTAAAAATATTTAAGGAAACAACTTTTTTGACAGATACATCGGTTAGAAGTATTTATGTTTTTTCTATTTCATTCCGTTACATAATGCTTTTAAATATTAAAATATCTCCAAAGATTATTGAACTGGGTTTTAATTGTAACTGTATAAACGATTGTATTAACATGTTTTTTACACTTCGATTAAAGTTATGTGAATTAGTGTATCATTCACATTGAATGAAAGTAAGTTTGCATTGAAAAACAACGTAACAAAACCCCAATTTATTTTCTGAAAGCTTTTATTATGCAAGTTAAAAATAAAAAATAAATTTAATTAAAATTTACGCATTGATGAGTCTCCTGAAAAACAATATTGTGTCTTTATTCTTAATTATTTGAATTACTGTGCTCCGGAAAAGTAAGGTTACAAAATTGAAAATTAATTGCGTTTTAATGATATGATTTTTAAAAAAATAATTCCTAAAAATGAGAAAAATATGTGTGTTTTTACACATGTTGTGAAAATTCGTCTAATTAATTATTTTTAATTATATGCTTGGACTAATTGGAAATAATTCAAAAACTTTTTGAGTTTAAATTATATTATCAGATTTTGTTTTGGTTATAAGAAAGATATTATTATTAAAGTTTAAATTAGTTGAAAATTATTCATTTTTCTCGTAGCGAAAAATACTATATTGCATTCACAAAACATCAAACAAACTAAAATGTTTCAGACTAAAAGCCATTTATTTACTTTCGTAAAAAAAAATAAAAATTACTAATTATCTTTGTCTTTCCCTCACTTTTTTTTTCTAAACATCAAATTTTGAGCAAAGAAATAAAACTGCCGAAACTCATTAATACATCATAATTAGTTTTTTAATTAGTCTTTTTAATTTTTGGCTATTCGAAGTACAAATTTAGTGTTACAACCGTAAAAGATCTCACTAAAGGCGCACGTTCATTTGCAAAAACAACTTAAAGAGGTAGATTCTTCCTTAGTTTATCCTCTGGGGAAAATTCCCCCAGGAAGGTAGTTTTCCCCTTAGTTTGGAAAGTTCTCCAACAAGGTAGCTCTTTAATGAGTAAAAAACTTCCAAATAAACAGTTTCTCCTTCAGTAAAAATTAGGGATGGACCGGATATCCGGTAATTATCCGGTATCCGGCCTATCCGGCTAATATTTTAAGTATCCGATACTTCCGGATATCCGATCCGGCTGACCGCCCCGGATACGGATATCCGGAAGATTTTTGCAGGATATCCGGCTAAGTATTCGGTATTGATGTGGGGAATATCCGGAATTGATGTGAGGGTTATCCGGTATGATGTGAGGACCTAATTAAATATTTTCTTTTTTATAAAAATCTTAGTCAAAAATTTTCATTGTTTGATAAACCTTTTAGATGATGTAATTACTTTTCATCTTTCCTTTTTACCAATTTTTGCTTCTAAAACAAAAATTGTGTTATTCCTCCGACTGTGTACTGGACATGGAAGCATTCTGCATATTTGATTTTTCACAATTGCCAGATAAAATATGATTGTATTCAGCTTTTCAAAAATATTTTAGTTAAAATATTTAGAAAGAAAAGGCTACAAACCTTCAAGGATTAATGTGCGACAAAAGTTTGAAAAAAACTTACGATCATATCGTTAGTTCATAAAAATTAATTGCAGTAGCTTTTAATATAAATTCTCAAATTATTTTATTTATTGAATTCTTTTATTTTTAGTTTTTGTGCTTCTAACAAAAATTGCGATCTATTAACACCCAATGATGTTGTAATTAGATATTTTTTACTTTGCCACTATTATTGCTTTATTATAATTGAAAATAACATACACTAAATAACCTATCTAACATTGACGAAAGTTTTCTTTTAGATAATGAAAACATCTGTCCCCATGAATCGTCGCAACTTAAAACCATGCTTTTTTTTTTTGAAAGAGTTTAAATGTGTGTAAAGAAATTTTGAATTTTGCACTTTGTTTCGTTCTTTCTTTTTGTAATACCTTCCTTTCAGAAAAGATATTTCTCTGCTATTAGAATCTTTTCACGTCCGTCACGCCGCTCCGTAACTCCTCGAGAACATGTTGAGCATGGCCCTCAATAACATTCAATCGAGTTTCGATAACTCAAAGCTTTATAAACTCAAATATACCTTCATTTCAAAGTTTTCATTTGGTCCCACATTCTTAAAAAGACGGTAGGAACTGCTTGTAACTCGAACTATCAATAACTATAAGTTTTTAGCCGGTCCCTTGGGACTATGAGCTATTGAGACTTGACTGTATTTAAGATGTTAATTTGCATCATTAGAAAGTGTATTTTGTCTTTTAGAATTTAAGTAAAACTTTAAGTTAATTATTTAGATATAAGTTTATTAATTTATTTTTTAAAGTGAACATGTTTAGAATAATTTTAAATAATAATGATAATATATCGGTCATTTCAGCGAAAATGGTACAAATCAGTCCCGATACTTCAGAATTTTGGGAATTAATTTTAATGTTTACCATCAATTAATTATATTTTTTTTATTTGTTCTCCATCTAATTGTGTGTAACCAAGTATTACTTATTTAGGCATAAGCCATTTATAAAGGACCCCCCCCCCCAAAAAAAAAAAACTTTGGCAAAAGAAGGAAAAAATGATCTGCCCCAGCTTCAAATTGCTAGGACTTAAAATGCAAATTATGATTAAGCTGAAATGCAACAACAAAATCATTTGCAATGCACAGCACAAAAACTGCTTCTGATACCCTTTCTGCTGATTTTTATGTATGTAAACAAAAAAATCTTGGAAAAACACCTATTTATCTTTGTTCCTAGATTTTTTTTATGTTTCAAACTGTCCACTCTGTTACAAGCCTTTCAGAAATAAAATAAGCAATTGCATTCAATGTGATATTTTTTTTAATAAGTACAAGTAATGTATCTGCTTTGATTACTTTGATACATTGAATTATATAATCAGTAACTAAGATAAGCCTAAAATTCTTTGCTGATGATAGTTAATTTGCACTGTGGGATGTCCACTCTGTTACAGTCGCATTAATAGTGCAAAAAATATTTTTTCTTTAAATTGCAGACAGAATTAGTTTTAGGATGCTTAGTTCATTTTATACTTGTTCTGTAATTAACTTTTCTTTACGATTACAAATATATTTTTCAAACCTCATTTGTCTCCTCTGTTACCAGGGTGTCAATGATTTAAATCAATTGATTTAAATCAGTGATTTAAATCGTGATTTAAATCAATTGATTTTTTTAAAAAAATCATTGATTTAAATCACTTTTTATTTTAATCCTTAAAAAATTATCTTGTACAATCCCAATTTCATTATTTTTACCATTTTCTTTTAGAGCTTTGATTTCCATCTAATAAATGGAAGTAATCCTACTCATCCCCCCTCCACAGATGCTGGAAGGTTGCAGTCCAAATAATATGTATGCAACAAATAGTGCTATTTGTTGCCTAATATGTGACATAAAGAAAATACATGCAGGTGCAGGGCAGGTGTGACAGAGTGAATGTGTGTGATATACTTTCAGGGGAAAGAAAAAACAAAAACAACCAAACAGAATATGAATTTTCTATGCCTTGATTAGCAAATGGGGGGGGGGGGGAGGGCAGTCTTTATTGTGGCTGAAATGGAACATATTCCAGCTTTACAAAACAAAAGCAAAATAGAGAGGGGGGGGGGGGCTGAATGAAGTGAGGATTGGGTTGAGCTTCCTGCCCCATTTGATTTTTATCCTAGCTAGCAGACAGGATTATTTTCAGATTGGCTCCTAACACTTTTTTCTGGGTTTCTCACTGGTGAAGCTTTACTTCAAAGGTGTTTTTGTATTTTTAAAAACTTGAAGGTAAGTTGTTCATTAATAAAAATTAATTAATAACTGAAGTTTCTAATTTTTTTTAAAAAAATCAAAAAAATCCGATTTAAATCAAAAAAATCTGATTTAAATAAAAAAAATCCGATTTTTTTTATTTTTTAAAAAAAATCATTGATTTTTTTACACCCTGTCTCTTACACAAAGTGGTCGAACTATTCAAAATCCTTAATGAATGACTCATATATACAAGCCATTTACACTTTATTATGCACAAATAAACAGAGAATAATTTTTAAAACAATGATTAGTTGACGAAAATTACTTCATTTGATAAACTTAACTCGACAATTTCAGACATGATTTGTACCATTTTGGCTGGAATAACCCATAAATATAACATTTGCATCTCGGAATGTATCTTTATTTTTTCAAAATGAAGTTGAATTTCGAGGTGATCGTTTAAGAATTAGTTTATTAATTTGTTTTTAAAAAAGTGAATATGTTTAGCATGAACCTTAATGTATTTAAAATGATAATTTGCCACTTTTAAGAATGTGTATCTTAATTTTTTGGAACTAAAGTAAAATTTCAAGTTGATTATTTAAGTAAAGTTTACTCATTTGTTTTTTAAAAAGTGAGCAACTTTAGCATACCTCTTACAAGTATATTTAAACTGCTGATTTGAATTTTCAGAAAACATGTTCCTTTGTTTTTTGGAGTTATATAAAATTTTTAACTGATTATTTGAGTATAATAACTTAATTATTATTATTATTATTTAACACACTGGTCCTGTTTTAATATTTTCTTCTTTAACTTGTATGTTAGAAAAATAGCATGCATATTATTCTTTAAAAAAAAGAATTTCAAAGCAAAATTTTGCTTTATATTATTGCAAAATTAGAAATAAGAAAATGTGTTACTTTGTAATGAAGTTTAAATTCATAAAATTCTAATAAAATATGTATCAATTTGAAAAAAAAAAAAAACGTTTATCTGAGCTTATGTTTTTTTCCTTTTTTCTTTCTTTTTTTAAAAATATTGGTGAAATATTTAATAACTGTATCATTTACGTAAAAACCTATTGAAATGATATTGAAACAGAAAAGCTTTAAAATTCAAACTAAGAATAATTAAAAGTTTAAACTTTGAGTACTACATAATTTAGAAAGAAATCACAATATGCTAGTGTTTCATTTCATATGTAGCGCTACTCCTGTACAAATAAAATAGAGGCTTTAAAAATTAATTTAAATGTATTTAACATGTTCTTAAAGAAATTATGCGAGAAACAACTTTGATTTATTGTTTTGAAGCTGCATTACATAAAAATAAGCGAACATGCAATGTAATTGTAATGCCGGATATCCGCAGGATATCCGGTCGGATATCCGGTATCCGGCGTGTGATGAGCCACCGGATATCCGATATCCGGTATCCGGCAAAATCACTATCCGGTCCATCCCTAGTAAAAATACCTTAAAAAAAGCAGTTTCACCGTAGTAAAATAAGTCCAATATATTAGTTTAGCCTTTAGTCCAAAGTTATCCAAGAAGGTCGTTTCCCTTTAGTATAAAAAGCCCTCCAGTGTCCAGTATGATATTTTCTTTTTTTGTAGAAATACACCCAGGAAAACAGTTTCATATTCAGTAAAGAGGCATCCTATAAATCAGTTTATCCTTTAGTAAGAATTCTAAAAGGAAGGCAGTTTCTCCCTTAGTTTTAAAAGACTTCTATCACGGTAGTTTCTACCTTAGAAAGGAGGCGTCTAGGAAAATAGTTTTTATCTTAGAAAAGTCTCCTTAAGTATTGGAGATAACCACATTTCATTAATATTTCTATTTATGCTATGGCGGTGATATAGTTATCGTGAAATCCGCGCTGTTAATTTATGGGGGGGGGGGGACACATTGAAATAACCGCATCGTATTACCTTTTAATTGATGAATTTTGTTTTAAAACAAAGTATAAATTGAGGCAAGCAGGTGGATGGTTACTTAATTTTTTTGTCAGCTTATCATCTCAAATTACTCAATCACAATTTCAATTTAACACTTAAAATAAAATAAAGCAATGTTTCACTTTTACTAATTTAAACAAATCAAATTTTACGTATTTATTGCTGTAGCATAATAAATCGGCTGATTTATTTCTAACCGACCTCTTAAGAAACCTACAAAGTTAATATTTTGACGGCTGATCCTTCTCTCTGAAGATTAAGCAGCACTTTACCCATCCTTCTTCTTTTTATATGTTTCAATTAGTTTTCGAATTTTCAAATGTTTCTTAAATTTTCCAAATCTTCTTAAAATTTAAAATGCTTATTTCAATTTACACATTTTCAACTCATAGAGATCTAATTTCCTTTACTTTCATGAATATATATATATATATATATATATATATATATATATATATATATATATATATATATATATATATATATATATATATATATATATCAGAGACGTGCCGTCTGGGTAGGCAAGGTAGGCAGTGCCTACCCATGAAGAAAACATACCAATTTTTAAATTTCATTAAATGACATGTAATGCGCTGATTTGGAAATATTAAGACATTTAACAGCGAATAGAGCAGAAAAACCCCCGGAAATGTTCATTTTTCTTCCTTAAAAAGCACCGACTACCCCTGCTTTTCAACCACTGTATCTATACAGTGGCGTAGAATTAGGAAGTGCACGTGCCCCGCACTTTTCTCCCCTAATATTCGAAAAGCGGCGACGAAAGGCTGTCTGAAAAGTGCCTTTGCGTTTTCTTCTTTTCTCCGCCGAAACTTGACTACGTGATGCGCAGAACTGTGCCTGTAGAGTCTGTGGCGTTTCTACGGTCTAGACGTCTTGATATCGTCTTTTGTACAGTACTGTTGAATGCTTACAGTTTGCTACTCCATTGTCGTGTTTTCTTTTTTATCAAATGCAGTAATTTTCAACTGTTTTAGGTTTTTTTTTTATATCCTGCTTTTTCGTAGGATTAAGTTGAAACTGTATCCAATATGAAAATGAGATATATAAATTATATACATACTAGCCGGGTACAATTAAATATATAAAAAAAATTGTTGAACTTGCGAAAATTGGAAATGGACAAGCGTTTTTGCCTTGATTCTCATTTTTAAAGACTTATATAAAAACTAGCCGGGTACCCGGCCCTGCCCGGGTTTCTGTGGGCGTAGGCTGGTTTAGTGAAACTCATTCATAAATTTCCCAACACTAAAGTGCATATCTATAAACATAATGGCTACTTCTGTAAACAATGGCTATGTTATGAATGAACTATAAAAAAATAATGCAAGCTAAAAAAAATAGCAAGCTACAAATAATGTTTGAGTAAATAGGAAATGTTATAAGATTGGTATATTAAAATAAATATATATTTACAGTATCAATCGCACTGAAATCAACCATTTCCAAATATTGCTCGTTAAATAAGTCCCGTTATTAGTTTCTATCCTCGTGACAACATCGGTGAGGTAAAAACATCTTATGTACCTAATTTAGAAATTTTTTTGACTATAAACACTTTCTATTCTCTAACTATTGCCAAAATCAATTTTTTTTTAATTTCACCCTTTAGCAATTGTTGGCTCAGATAAATATAAAAATCCTTAGAAGGCAATAAATTCCATACTTACTCCAGAGAAGCCTTGGTTCAAAATTTTCAATATGATTACAATCAAGATTGTTGCTGCATGGCACCAAATTTTTGCAACAATGGGTTGAAAATTTAATCATTTAATGGGGAAATGACATAAAATTAACTGTTTTCCATAATAACTTTTTTAAACTAAGCTTTTTAGAAATAAATTATAGCTTATCCTGCTCTCTGTTACTGTAGCTATATACGGTGAAAAAATGATTAAAATCGGTTCAGTAGTATCCCGGTCATACGTTTTCAAAAGTAGTCTTTTATGTATATAGATATGCAGTCGAATATTCCTGCATATATGTATTTTATTTATATTGTAAGTAAATATCTTTCATAGTCATATTTTTTACTACTTTTTACATTTTATGCGTTTTTAAAGATCTATATTATTCCACAAATTTTCGATACTGCCTACCCTAGGCATTAATTGACGGCACGTGCCTGATATATATATATATATATATACACACTGCTCGACATTGAAAATGTAACACCAAGAAGGAGTGGTCAGAAATTCATGCAAATTTTACCGTAGATGCACGTCACTGAGTTATGCAAATGATATGAAATGCGCAGCTCTCCGACGCACGTGAAGTAAGATATAAGAGAATGAAGTTAAAAAGTGGGTTATGTTCATGTTGGTTTTTCTGCCAGACTAATTATCGGAGAAATTTGGTTTTTGTCTCGAAGGATACGTGTGATAGGAGGAAATGCCACGCCGTCCTCAACGAAGACACTTCCAGCATATAGACGACTTTACAAGGGGTATGGTGATCGGACTGAGAAGGGGAGGTTGGTCCATACGTCAAATTGCAGCTGATACCCACATGAATGCAAGCACAGTGCATCGGCTGTGTCGGAGATGGTTGGGAAGAGGAAATGTAGCCACATTGAGGGGTGCAGGTGCAGCCAGAGTGACGTCAGACCGCTTGGATCGACGGATTCACCGACAAGCTGTGGCGGACCCGCAAGTCACTTGTACGTCAATTCTGCAGCACGTGCAAGGTACCCTGGATGTTCCTGTGTCGACCAGAACCATTTCCCGTCGACTGGTTGCACGTAGCCTGCAATCACGGCGCCCGCTAAGAAGACTGCCATTGACCTCACAGCACAAACTCCAACGTTTGGAATGGTGCCGGACCAGAGCGACGTGGATGGCAGAATGACAAACCGTAGTGTTCTCAGATGAATCCTGCTTCTGTTTGTCCAGCGATAGTCATCGCATACGTGTGTGGCGTCGACGTGGAGAAAGATCGAATCCGGCAGTAACTGTGGAACGCCCCACAGCGCGACAACGTGGCATAATGGTTTGGGGCGCTATTGCATACAATTCCGTATTACCTCTAGTTCGTATTCGGGGCACTATGACGGCCCAACGATATGTAGATAATGTACTGCGGCCGGTGGCAATCCCCTACCTTCAGGGTCTGCCAAATGCAATTTTTCTACAGGATAACGCCCGGCCTCACAGTGCTCGAATCAGCCAACATGCTCTACGAGGTGTACAGATGCTTTCCTGGCCACCATACTCTCCTGACTTGTCACCAATCGAACATGTGTGGGACGTGATTGGACGCCGTTTGCAGAACCTGTCACTGCCTCGTTCAGAGGACGAACTGTGGCAAATGATTGAAAGGGAATGGAGTGCCATCCCTCAGGACACCATCCTCAGGCTTATTGACTCTATGCCTAGACGTGTTTCTTCGTGCATCGCTGTCCGCGGTGGTCCTACTTCTTACTGAGCCGACGCCGTACTCGCTCTAAATTTTGCTTATTTATTTTGAAATAAATATCACTTATTGTTCCATGCTGTCTCTGTCTTCTTACCAAATTTCATCAATTTCTGACCACTCCTTCTTGGTGTTGCATTTTCAATGTCGAGCAGTGTATATCCTTCGTTAGAGGTATAACTTGCATTAAAATTAGATTTCGTGATGTCACGTTAACCCCCCCCCCCCCAAAAAAAAAAATCTCGATACACATTTGACTATTTAAATTGCTCCTGCTATTATTTGAGGCGAAAGTTAATAACTTACTTAAATGGTTTACTCACAACGGAGATCATTCTAATCCATTCGGGATTAATTAAATTATTACTCGATTCCACCGAAGTAAACTAAAATACATGCAATGCTGAGTGGGAAAAAATCGAAAATTTCTAATTGATCGGGACACGTGTCGTAATTTGCAGGTCAAGCTTTCCCGCCGAGACACTCCTCGTTAAGACAAGCTCCTTAAATATTCAAAATAATTTCTTTTGCTTTACAGTGCGCTTGTTAACACAGAACGGGTAATCACTGATATTTTAAGCTCGGGCATTGCCTCTATTTGGATAACCCCATTAACAGGTCCTGTCAGTGCTTAAGCATTCTTAATTCCATGTCCTCATGTAGGGTGGAAAGGGGTAGAACATTCTGTGATGTGAGAAACATTTCTTTTTTGATTATTTCATTTGATTTTCTTAACTCTAAGTCATGTTTTCAGCGAGCATTGACTTTAATTTAATCGTTATGTTAAAGGAGTTAATGATGTGGCGTTTGGTTAAGGTAGTGTTGCGATTGTAAGGAAAAAAAGAAATGGTATTACTTAGATAAAATAAAGTTTTGAAAAGCATTTAAGTGCTCATCAAGATATTTTGTATTTTTAGTATCGAAATCGCGCATTGATAGGGTTATTTAATTCAATTAATGGATTTAATTCAATCCATTTCAAATAAGTCTATGTCTTTTTTCTATAATGCTTCGCCTCAGAAAATTTTAAATTTTTTTGCTATAATTTCTGTTTTGAACCTGTTTCTGTTTTTTTTTCTTTCCTTAAGTTTTTTGTTTATTTTTTTGCAAAAGTAAAAGAAAGACGAAAAAGGCACTAAAAGTAGCTTAGTAAGCACCGTAAAAATGTGGCGAAGCGGAAAGAAAAAATGTAAATAAATAAAAAAGTAAGTAAATAAATCTAGAAAACTTAAAATTGGAAACCACAGTGTGAAAAATGAATGTTGTTTTTATAGAAATATGCAACTCATTTTATAAAAAGAAACTGTAAAAATTGCTGATTTCACAGTAATCAATCGGAAAATTGCTAATTTCAGAGCAATAAATCGTAAAATTGCTTTTTTTAAAGAACTAAACTATAAAGTTGCTGTTTTACAGTACTAAATTGTAACATTGTTAATTTTAAAGTTTATTACTGTACAGTATATAGTTTTGAACTGGAATCTCTGCTGCCAGTATTATACTATAAAAGCAACACTTTATTTGTGCAGGGTATTGAGAGAGGGATATTGTGTGTCTCTTGGTCTGTCAACCTGGCGGTCTGTCCGCCCCTCCGCCTAAAAACCGAGTGAACTTTCCGATTTAAACATACTTTTTCTGCTCGAAAGATCTCGGCGAGAACAACAATTCATTCTCCTGTTTGAGTTTTCGATGTGAACAATTTTTTGCTTACTTTTGAACAGTTCAAACACAAGTCCCCGTAATATTTTTTGAATGAACAATCCGATTTGAATAAACTTTTTGTAACTTTTTGTGCAAACATCTAGTTTGTAAGAGAAAATAGCAGCGCATCTATTAGTTTTCTAGAATTCCATCTTTTTAAAATTTGTGTTTGCCTCTAAATTAAGCTGAGACACATTTATTTGATTGAAAGAAGCGCAACAAATTTTTTACTATTCTCCATCTTTCAGATAGACTCGTCTAAGCCGCCATTTTCCAATCCCACACTAAAAAATATATGTTGTTTTTGCAGTATAATAGGGCTTATTTTACAGTAATTTTACATTAATAAACTAAAACTGCTAATTTTGCAGTAATTAACTGTACAGTTGCTAGTTTACAGTAATAAACTGAAATTGCTAGTTTTACAGTTTATTGCTATGCTTTTACAGTTTTAAACTGAAACCTGCTGCCAGTGTTACACTGCTGTTTTTACAGTATGAAACAGTTAATTTTGTATTAACCCATTTATGCCCAGTAGCCTAAAAACGGGACGCTTGTGAGTTACTGCATACAAAAACCTGTAATGGGTATATCATTTTACTAAAGCTGCTTATCACAAGTTAAATAGTCCTTCTTCTAGAGAAAACCAGATAGAACCACTAGTTGGACATCAGAGTTTATTTATCGACAGCTATTTTCAGACAAATCAGTGAAGCGACGATCCAGCTTGGGTAGCCGCAGAAAGTAAAATTTTTTTCCGAGCTTTATTTTCATAAAATTAAATTATTTCAAAATGATTTGCTTAAAATTAATCACAGATGCCTTCTGTAATGTTACTTTGCAAATGTAAAGTCAAGTATGGTCGTATTTTGCTCACATATCTGCAAAATATCCCATAAACAGGACGTTAAATAACTTAATAAATATGGCAACGGCGAGCTATTTTAAGCCTAAAATGTATGTAAACCATTCCAAGTAAGAGTTTTAAGCAGATAAAAATTTAGAAAAATTGTTAAAAAAACTTTGGTATAAATGATTTTAAATTGCTAATTTACAGTAATAAACTGTGAAATAGCTAGTTTTAGTTCATTACTGTGTTTTTACAGTTTTAAACTGGAAATTCTGCTGCCAGTATTATACTGTAAAAACAACAACCTTTTTCGCACTGAAGCCAGTGTAGGCAGAGAGTAGATGGTGTGATATTATGAAAGCGAATCATTAAATGTGACGTTTCAGTAAAATCGGACGATCTATATGATCATCACAAATGTAAACTTTCACATAACACCTTCTTCTTTTCTGTCTTTAAATTTAAAATTCATGAATGTCGTCACTATTATAGTATCTCGAATTTACGAATTGACTCCGACTATGTTTTGAATCAAATTGAAATTGATATAATTCAGATTCAAATTGGTTAAATTTGAAATGGGTTGTAAGTGATTCAAATTTATTCAATTGATTCAAGATGACATTGAAATTGTTCCAAACGATCGTAGTTCGTAACCGGTGCAATATTAGCCTTATATATAGTTAAATGACTTTACTATACTTCATAGTTCTGTTCAACATGGCTTTGATGAATACATAAGATTTAGTAGTCGGAAAGTCCCCATTTTACTTGTTTTTAAACATCAAAAGTACATACTAATCTTTTAAGGCAATTAACCATTCACGTGTATGCTCTGAAATAGAAGAAAATTGCAACACATTTTAATAAAAAAATAGTCAACGTCAGAAAGCAAAGCAAGTGAAAAGAAAAACAAATTACACTGTGAGATCAAGACCTTGCTCTTAACCTGATTTTCAAAACATAACAGAGGTGAAAAAAAGTCAAACCTTGATAACTTCCGAACTATTGTATTTAAATGAAGAAAAAAACAAATGACCGTTGCAAGCCAAATCAACAGATCAGTGAGGTTAACTGCATAATATTGTAAAGCCGTGGGAACATGAATTCGGAATAATGTGTATCCATTCCCAACTTCGCCCAAATACGCATTGTGAAATATCCGAATCTTACTAATTGTTTAACTTCCCACCCAAACTTACGTGGCCGACCGGTTTCAAAATCGCCAAGGTGATGAGTTAAATGGCTAAGGAAAAGCAGCAGAATGGACTCATGCCAGCCGGAAAGAACACTTAACCATTGTGTACCCACTTAGTACGTAGATGACCCGTTCCCTGCTGCTTCCTTTTTGGAACGATTTAAGCATTCGTATCTGACCCAGTTAGTGTCTTCATGAGGACTTATATGGATGAGTGGTCATGGAACAATGTAGCGACTTGGAAAACGAAAGTAACCGTCTTGTTGATTGGGTATGTGGAGGGGGATTTTCTACCACGAGGACAATGCCGACAACATTCCAGAATGTAGCGTCAAACAAAATAACGCTTAAACGAGACCCATAAAATTGACTTCGTACCTTTTGCGTTTTGTTTTGTGCAATTTTAACAAAACGAAATCTTGTGTGTCAAACTCAAGTCTCTATTTTAAGCAGAAAAAAATGTTTGAAATTGTTTCAAGAGCTCATCTCTAGAAAATAACAAGAAATACTATAAACAGTTGTGTTTCAGCAATGACGAAAAGTTCCTCCACATTCAATTTTAATTTAAATTTGACTTCACTCCTCATTGAGATAAATACAGGTGAAGGAAGATTCATAAAATTGTATTTGTAATACAAGAGAAAGACAGAGTAGAGGGGTGGGGGTTCTATTAAAGCTGCCTGCTATCGGTTACAATTAAAAATCAAAACCTACCAGTAATAATAGCCAGATCCACAGTGAGAAGTTCATTTCGAGGATTACATCACCTGAGACTTTTTATTTTAAACCATACAGTCAATCCTAGTACAATAATTTGTAAAAGAAGTATTTTTTTCACTACTCAAAACCTGAAAAACTTTTGACGAAAATAATCCGGAAAAAAAGATCGTTTTGGATGATTTTCCAAACATTTTATAGGATATAATCACCATGAGTCTCCATCCTTACTACAAATGTTCATTATCTTAATTTTTACATTTCTAGCTCTTTGGAACAGTACTAATAGCTAATACAATGATCCCTTTCCTTTCAAATAAAAGTAATGGCTCAATCAATAATGGCTAATCAAAGGTCATTTTACATAAGATTACGCAAGAATTGTGTTGGAAATATTTTGAGGAGGGTTTTTTTTTTTGCCTTGAAATTTAAGAGATACAAATTAATGCATAGAAACCTAGAATTACTGTTTATTTTGAAATTTCTATGAATTATACTTTTAAATTTTGGAGTTTTTTCGCTTACTTTTAAGACCTGTTTTTGCAACTACCAAAATATTGCACTAACACTAGCGTTTGTGAAAAAATATTAATATCCGATCAATAAATATAATTTCTACAGCAAAAATTAAGCCCAGTGTTTACTTTATTCCATCAGTTTACATTGATCGCTTTGTTTTACAGATAATTGAAGGGTCAGGGGGAAAACCACGGTAGTCCACTTTTTGTTGAATTTAAACTGATGCTACCACCTGTTAGAAAAATAAGTGTAATTTCGTTTAGTATATGCAATATTCGTGAAAAAACACTGTAGTCCATGTATTATTGTCATTTTAGAACAAGTATACTGGGGAAGTTTATGAGTTCGTAAAGTTTAAATTTCGTTTTTCTCAAAATGAATCAAATGTGACTACCGTGGTTTTTCCCCCTGACCCTTCAATTCTTTCCAATTGAAGTCATCTGTTAATTGATCTGCTTAGTTGTTTCGCTTTTTTATTTTTATTTATTTATTATTTTTAAACCCAGTTGGTACATTTCCAGCATTGATTGCTGTGCGAAAATATTTTATCTACTTTTAAATGAATTATTAAAATATTTTGGTTGTAAAAAAATTATTTTTTTCATTGAGAAGTATATGCTTTTAATATTGTTTAACCGAATGAAGAGCTTCGGGATCTGCCGGTTCCAAAATGACCATTTTTGGGGCGAAAAAAAAAGTTTGTTGCCTTATTTTTTGTAGTAATTAATACATTTTTTAGGAGACCCTGAAAACCGTAAAAAAAGAAAGGCTCGAAAAAGTAAACATATTGTTAAAGTATTGTCAAAGGATTTATTACGGAAGATTTTTGCCTCAAAAATTTTCTGAAATTTTAATATTACTATCTGAGAAGTCTTTAAATGCGTTTTCTGAAAAACTACTTTTTTGAGATTTTCATCACCGACAGGTCTTATAACGTGAAAAGTTTAATACAGATGAGTCTATTTTTTCGGATAATGTTTTTCACATCCAAAGCTACATTTTAAACGGTAATCTAAGCTCCATATCTGCATTTAAAAAATGTGCAAGTTTTGCAGGTATTTTTCCGGGGAAGCATTGAGGGGTTTTCGGGGGAAAAATCTTTGAATTTCAATAAAATTGTCATATTTGCTTCTTTATCCTGGGACTATTACAATACTTTTAGTTCAGAACACTGGTAAGCAATATAGCTTACCAAGGCTCTGAGCTAGCTTGTTTTTCTCAAATTTCCGAATTTCTAAGAAGTTTATCAGAAACTAACATTTTTTTCCTACTTTTAATCACTCTTGAATTAAAAAAAAAAAAAAACATGTAGTTATTGTTATTCTACATTTGAGTTTTTTGAAGAAAAATTCTTCATTTGGTGTCAAGATCTTTTGAAACTAGCAGCATTTTTGGGCAGAATTACAAAAAACTTCCTTTATCTTTCGATAACAAAGATTTGATCTATGCAAAATGAACGTTAATGCGTGATTTATTTATTCCAATATAATATCAGTTTATGTCTTTATTTGAAATATATATGTTTGGTCATAAAATACAAATCATGCTTTAGCATTATTTCTAAAAGGAAAACAGTACAGCTTAAACATACAGTATAATGTTGAAAAATATAAATGATATGCTAGCTCTAAAGCTCAAGTTAATTTCATAATCCTTATAAATATGTATCAGTGCAAATCCTTTCCAGCAAATCGCAGTTTAAAAAGTAATTTCTCTCCGAAGAACTTCAGCTAGGGAACAAATGTTTGTAAATTTAAAGCAAAACGAGAGATTTATAATTTTGTTTAAAATATTTCAATACTTTATTCAAAATAAGCGGATATTTTACTGAAACCATTCTGCGAACATATAAATGCTGTCGATTAGAATTTTTTTAGCTCTGTTAGACTTTTTAGAAATGTATTTTTGCAATGAAGGAGCATTTGCTATTTCATAATATCGCTTTAAAAACAGAGAGAGAGAGGGAGGAGTGAGAGAAAGCAGAAAATAATTTTAAGTAGAAATTTCAGTGTCTTACTCTGTAGTCATTACTCTCTGCTTATTTATATTTTTTTATCACGTAATTGAACTGATTTACGATTCCATACATTGTGTTAAGTAATGTAAAAAAAAAAAAAAGTGTTCTATCGTTTAATTTTGGAGAATGAAGGAGAGGGCGTTGTAAAATAGGGAGTGAAGCCTTATGTTATTTAGAAAACAATGAAATATCATTTTAATTTATATGTTTTCTGGCCTGTGAGATTGGTTTAAATATGAGGTACTCCCCTCAGACAGAAAAAAGTTGAGCACCACTGTCCTAAATTATTCTAATGATATATAAAACGTATTTTCAATGCAAATATACTTGTTGCAACCGATAATGCTATTTATCCAAGCGAAATGCGGCATTCTTGCTCGATAATAATGAACAGAAGCATTCAATCTGTATCCATTTTCCACTGTTGAATTCCCTTTCGGTAACCTTGTTTTCTCCAAATGTTCAAGCTTTAGAAAGTGACCTCTTTAAACGTCATACAGAGAGAACCAACATTTGTGTGGGCTGATGGACAATGAACAATGGAGTGTATATCTAAAGGAATAAAAGAGAACTTCATTTGCAATGAACTAAAATCCTATGATTTGTATTTATCCAAGTCGAACAAGATTATTATCGTACTCGTTGTTGCTTTCAGTGAATACATGCCTGGTATCAGATGTATTATATTGCATTGTCTGTTGAATAGGTCCTGCGTTGACAGTCATTTATTTTCATGCGCTACTTTTACTTTTAATTTGTATTTCGTAAGATTATGTACGTTAGTGGTAATTATTTCTCGCCAAATGTTTTTAGAATTACCACGAGGAAAACATTATGGAAGTTGAATACTAATGGGCATGGCGAAGGTTTTTTTGAAAATTTGGATACACATGTTGCAGCTCTAGTTTATGAAACTTATAAATACTAAGTTTATTAAGTCTTCGAAACATCATTTTCATAGCTGTGACATTTTCATTAAGTATCAGTTGTATTTAACTACTGGCAAAAATAAATCTACATGATAGATAAAAGCTAAGAAATAAGTACGTGTCATTTGTGATGTGATCTGATTTTCTTCAAGTCTCTTTCTTAAAAAATAAATACTGTACAATATTCAATTCAAAGAAAATAACGGTTGGTGACTTAGCAGCAGTAACATCGGAAATCCCACTGCATATAGTTACTTATGTTTGGAAAAGATTTGGTGGGGTATTCGAGAACGAATCTATTTTTAGAATCCACTGGTGTTTTTCTAGAACATCAATTAGAAACTTGATGTTGACACTAAAAGACAAACCTTCCCACAACTAGTTATTTACCCTTTTATAAATGAAATATTTAAATATATTTTACCCGGTATTTGCATTTTGGATTTTTACAGTTCTTTTCTACGGTATTTTATCCAGTGTTTCCAACTAAGTATGATTTATTGTGGCCCCACTTTATAACTATTGACGCACAAAGGAAAGAGGTTATAAATTGGACGTGTCTGTGTATCTGTCGTTCTGTCTGTATGTATGTGGCATGCTAGAACTGAAACGGATTTATCAATCTTGGAAAAAAAAAATTTGAAAGGCAAGTTTACCGAGAGTGTTTTTAGCTAAGTCACGTCTTCGGATACCATTAAACACGATATGAATTAAAAAGGTTTAAAAGGTTTTTCGCGATTCTTGACGTGAAGACATAATTGAAAATTTAAAACAATATTACCAAAAGAACAGGATTTTTTTCAGCGTCTGACAGAATGAGTTTGGAACTTTCATGTTTTGTAGAACCCGAACAAGGCTAAGGCTACACTAGATAGCGTTTTATACAGGCTTCTTCATTTGATCAAAATCCTTGGGATAAAAACGGACGTCCTTTTCCAGAGACATCTATCGAATTTTATGGTAACTAACATTTCTACAAATCAAATAATAAAAGACAAAATTAAAAGTTAATTTGTTGGCGACCATTTTACAATTTGGCATTCAATTCTATTTTAGTGTATTTTAACGTTATTTAATAGCTCGTTCGATTTGTTGGTTTATTCTGCATTTTAACGGCTTATTTTAATTAGTTAGTGAATTATTTTTCATTTTAATTGATTCTAATTATTAATTAACTATGAAACGACACTGGCACCGCAGAGCGATAAATGGCGATTTTGGAACGATAGTTCCATCAAAACTTTTGATGAGTTTAGATGGTCAAATTAATTTATTTGGCGATTTTTTTACATTTTAATGGAAGTTCTCCGTAAAGCTTTTGAGAATATTTCAATAACCGAGATCTTTGGTTGTATGTACGTTTCAGTTATAGGTACGTTTCAGTTATAGGTACGTTTTTTAACTTGGCGATGTATTTTCTTACCACCTAAGCGAAGATTAAAATTTTAAGCTTGCATCGTCTTCTTTTCTCTTATTTTGCATTTTAATTTAAATTTCAATGATAATAATGGCTCGATATATTTATTAAACTTGTTATGTTACATGCTAATGGAGCTTTTGAAGTTGATTTGGCGAGTTTTTTAATAAGAATTCTCACATTATTTCGCAGCTTTTTTTCAGTTGGCCCATTATTTTACTTTCAAGTATTAAACTTATGTGTGAAATTAGAAACAAAAAAGGGAAGATTTCGGTGATTGGAAGTCTGGTTATCTTTCACTATTGGCGTTAAATCTTTGTGTCCAATTTATGAGCGAGGGAAATATACTTCCTTCGCAAACATAAACTAAAGAGCAACAAAATAAAGTAATTATCGCCAAAAATTTGGCAACCACAGCAGATTCCCAATTATCGAAATATTATCAATGTGTGAAATTTAACATAAAAAGAACATTACCTTTTAATGTTGTGTAAATGAAAACAAAATTTTACAGTTGGTCGTCGTAATATTGTAGTTTTGTTTATTTTTTTCGTACTTGTATTGCTCTTTAGTACCAAACGATTATATATGCTCATTTCGTTTTTACTAAAGAAATTAATATGTTTTGTTGTCAATCGTCTTTCCGTTCAGTGTCAAGTTAAGTTGCTATCTAGTATAGTAAGGACTATATTTACTTTTCCATGTTTACTATGTCCTCTCGAAAACAATTAAATATATTTAAATTAAAAATATTATCTGACCAATAAAGCTCTTTGTACCATGAGGTTGGCAAGAGTTGTATTTTTCCTAATTTTTAAATTAAACTTAGTAGTTAGAAACATTGTTAGCAGACCGGTTTTGATTTCCAGATTTATGTAGTAGGCTGTTACACAATAATTTTAACGAAGTAATTAATTATCTTATTTTTATATTTTGCAACGTTTAGACTTGGAAAATAGTTTTTCGATCATCATCCGTATAAATATGTAAAGTAAAATTCCCTTACAACGACCTTCACGAAACCGAAAACTCTGTTTAATGGAAATTAAACCGGGACTGAAAATTTATTTTGTTAAAACGAATATTTGGTAGTGTTGGTATTTGATGTAGCGGTATTTTACTGCACACTGCAAAAAATGAACTGTTGTTTTTACCGTGTAATACTGGCAGCCGATGTTCCAATTTAAAACTGTAAAATGCACAGTAATAAACTGTAAAACTAGCAATTCTTCAATATCTTCTGTGAAGTTAGAAATTTTACAGTTTATTACCGTAAAATTCAACTGTGTTATACTGTATAAACAACAGTATGATACTGGCAGCAGAGATTCCAGTTTGAAACTATAAAATGCACTTAAACGAACTGTTAAATTAGCAATTTTGCAGTTTATTACTAAAATTAGCAAATTTAGAGCTTATTACTATACAGTTAGCTCTAATGTACCGTAAAAGCAACATTTTTTTTTGCAGTGAGTGGAATCAATGGATATATCATACAACGAGAATTAGAGGGGCACATGTTTTTCGTCAAAAAGTTTTACAGTAATAAACTGCTTAAATTAGCAATTTTGCAGTTTATTACCATTAAATAATCTGTAGTATACTGTGAAACACAGTATTACACTGGCAGCAGAGAATCCAGTTTAAAACTGTAAAATGCACAGTAATAAACTGTAAAAGCAGAAATTTTACAGTTTATTACTGTAAAATTAGTTAATTTTACAGTTTATTACTATAAAATTAGCTGTATTATATGCACTGTGAAAAATGACTGTTGTTTTTACTGTACAATACAGCTAATTGAATGGTAATAAACTGTAAAAATTACTAATTTTACAATATTAAACTATAAAATTGCTAGTTTTACAGTAGTAAACTGTAAAATTGCTAAATTTATAGTTTATTTCCGCGCATGAAACAGTTTTAAACTGGACCTTCTGCTACCAGTATTATACTGTTGTTTTTGCAGTATAATACAGCTAAATTTTACGGCAATAAACTGTAAAACTGCTTACTTTACAGTAAGAAACTGTAAAATTGCTAGCTTTACAGTTTATTACTGCTCATTTTAGTTTTAAATTGGAACCACGGCTACCAGAATTATACTGTAAAAACAACAGTTCATTTTTTGCAGTGTACTGTAAAAGCAACATTCATTTTTTACAGTGCGTATATAGACACACGCAGACATAGAGATACATATCTTTGTGACTACTTCATGAATAACAAAAAAGCGAATGAAGCGTTTACTAAAATCTAATTTTGTAGATTTCATTATCTCATTCTGAATAAATTCAACTCAATAGTGCTTCCTAAACGTTGCATCAAAGACAGCTCTTCACGGCTGAGTTTAGTGGTTTATAAACTACCCTCTTTTCCCACGTCAGCACTTATTATAGCTGACTTCATTCTTCGACGTCTGATTGGCAGCTACCGATAACGTATGACATCTCGTCTTTCAAACAAAGAGCTCACTTTCCGAATTCTTCTTTCGATCACTTTGACCTCTTTTTTCCCCGTCCATCCTCGGGTTACATATCACTTTCTTTATTCCTTATCTTTCCCAGAATAATTTTAAAGTTTTAAAGATATTTCTCATTTTTCTCTAAGGAAAGCATATTTCCAGCAAAGTTTTTTCTTTAATTTCTCTTATTTTAACAATTAAGGATGCTTCGGATTCATTAATAGGCTTTAATTAGTTACACTTGTATGATTGTATGTAACTCTGAATAAAAGATAAAATTCACGTTCTTAACAAATTTAAAAGTAATGTATTTAATACTATTATTAATGCTAAAGGCTAAACTGGTGGTTATAAATTAACAGGAGGTGTTTGGAGCCCTCTAGCTCGCGAACTACTGGGCGAAACATTGCCAAACTTCGCGAGCATGCATATTAGACCATGGGATTTTGATTTCTGGCATAAAAAAAAAAAAAAAAATAGTTTGAAAAATCACCACCAGGGGGGAAATTTGGCGCTGTAAAAGTGTATTACACTGAAAATCGCGAATTAAACTTGAAAAGATGCTGTATAAATCAATTTCGCCAAGCAAAAATGATTGTTCTTTGCAAATGAGGTTTAATATGATCGCCGTAGAATTTTCTATTAAAAAAAAATTACCACGAACAAAATAGCTGTCCACCAACCAAATAGAATACAATAATTTGCATAAACGCTTTGCGTTTAGCGATCATCTGTATAAAATGACTGACTGGGAGCATTCTCATCATTCTAAGCGCAGTTGCCTCTTGATGCCTTTAACTATGCAAGACCGCGCTTTGTTAGTGAAGCTCTACTATCAGCGTGATGAAAATGCCAATGTTACTCTTCGGGAATTTCGGCGAGTGAAGCAGTTGAGAAAAGGCCCGCTGACCATAACAAATTTAAGAAACATGAATAAACGGTTTAAAATGACTGGATTTCTAGCCCAGCAACCAGGCTAGGGGCGCCAGACGGTTAATCAGCTACAAGTTGACGAAGTTGCAAATGCTATTAGAGAACAATGCTTTGATACTATCAAAGAAACATTTCTGATATCGCAAGTTTAAAAGATATGATAATTTTAAAAATTAGAGAAATCCATTCTGATATGTTACGAGCTGCCGTAGAAAATGTTCTGCATCGTATGCAGTTCTTACAACTTTACAATGGCGATCATATCAAGCCACATTTGTGCCAAAAAAAGTCATTTTTGCAAATAAAATGGATGCATATTTTGTCAGTAGCAATTAATTCTTCAATAATCATAATAATACACTTTAACAGCGCCAAATTTCCCCCTGGTGGTAATTTTTCAAACTATTTTTTTTTTTTTTTTTTTTTTTTATTCCAGAAATCAAAATCCCATGGTCTAATATGCATGCTCACGAAGTTTGGCAATGTTTCGCCCAGTAGTTCGCGAGCTAGAAGGCTTCAAACACCTCCTGTTAATTTATAACCACCCTGTATATTACATGTTGATGTACAAGTATTATAAGTGTTTCAGTTGTTTGTATGTAACTCTGAATTAAAAAAAATCACGTTCTTTACAAATATAAAAAAAAAAATAAATACTATTACTAATACTAAACGTTAAACTAGATTACATGTCGATGCACGTGCATTATAAGTGTTTCAGTTGTTTGTATGTAACTCTGAATAAAAGATAAAATGCACCCTTTTTGCAAATATAAAAGTAATATATTTTTTACTATTATTAATACTAAAGGCTAAACTATATTATATAAACTGTATTACTTATATTATAATTGATATATTAAGAGCATCTAAAAGCGTATTTTTTAGTTTTTTAAACTTATTTAATGATTATTTTCACTAATATATACTATACTATGCTTTTGCTATTTTAATGTGAAATCACATATTTTTAAATTTAATTTAAATTTTAATTTTTAACTGAAAATCTTACTATAACATAAACGTTCTAGAAGAGCGGTATAAAATCAATATTAATTACATTAAGTTTTTTTATAGAAATATCAATTGTTATATTACAACTTTCAATCAAACGCAAGATTATGCGAAACTTTATGCAAAACTTTTTTGTTTGTCTCAGAGTTTTTATCAAATACATAACTATGCAGAACGTGTATGGGGTAAAAAGAAAGTTTCATTAGAATACACTTTTATACAAAAATTTAATAGACAAAATAGTTGGTTATTGTATTAAAAGTTTCGAAAATAGGCAGCCAGAAATCAATGATAAAATTCTGACGAGAAGAATAATTGATGCCTTTTCTTATTTATGAAAAAATAAATAAATAACTAAATAAAACTTGTAGAGGTATGGTTCAACTTCAACGTAAAAACAAGAATTTTGGGTTGCTGTAGTGGTTTGGAAAACTTTTGTGGCTTTGAAACTTTTGATGTCTAATGCAACTCATGAGATAAAACATCGTGCAGTTAATTATACTTTTTTGCATCACCTGTATAATATAATGGTGATAGACGGAATGGATGTCTTTTATTCTTTTGAAAACAAATAACAATGTTATTGGTAAAGTAAGTTTTTGACAAATATTTCTATACCAGGAAGAGTTAACCCATTAACGTCTAGCGTCCCTTTTTAGGGACGGTCCAAAAAAAGGTCTGAATTTCCCCAAAATGAACATTTCAACCAAATAATAATGTTTAATTAGTACCTTGGTATTGTTTCAATTCGTTATTAAAAATATATTGCAGCACATAACCATTGTAAAGTGTGTTCTGTAGCAGTTTTAATATGATCTTCATCAAAAATGACATCGTTCACAATCTCAAGAAAAAAAGCTAAGTTTTCAAAGTTATTCCCAGCTTCCCAGTTTATGTTAATTGCTGATTTTATTTCTTCTTATAAAATGTCTTTTTAAATATTACATCCTAGGCAGAAAAACATTTTAGTAAAAAAAGTATGTACCCTCTGGGGTCTACCGTAACTTTTAACGGGCGATTTTTCTTTCCTTAATAAAACATAATTTTTTACATAATATTTTTTATTATTTTCCCTGTCCATTAAACACTGTTTGTAACCAGTATACAAAATATCTTTGAAAAAAAAATGTCAGGCAATAATGGGTTAAAGCAAAAATGTTCAATTGATGTTTCAGCTGATTAGTCAAAAAACTGAAAGTATAAGATAAGAGTAAAATTTCTTTAAACTATCTTCGAGGAAAAGAAACAACAGGTTGTTAAGTGTGAACAGTAGGGTGGAGCGAAAAAAATGAATTTTTGATTTTCGTAAACGGGTACCTTTCATTTACTGTGAATGAGGATGAGTAACAATTCTGTAAAATATTTCACTTTTGCGACGTCATCTTTAGTCTGCGCATCTGGCCTAAAGTTTTAAAATTTCTGATTTTTTTTGGATTTTTCAAAAATTTTTAAAAAATATTGCAAATGACAAAACTAGTGACGGGTGGTTATTAAATGGAAGAAAAAGGTTTGAAATATACAAAGAATTTTTAAAAACCATTTTAGATTATTATTTCAGTTCGTGCATTGCGCTCAAAGTTCATCAAATTTCCCAAAATTTCTGATATTTTCGACATTTTTTAACTCAGTATTTCCTCTCAATATTCACTTGAAGTGCCTTCAAACTTGTTTTTATTAATTTTGTTATTACTTTGAACTCTGCAACTCTTCGCTAGCTCATGTGGAACTACCCAGGACTCACCACGAGGAGGTGACCGCACTTCTAGTCCTACACCTGAACCCTTCCTTCCAACCAATGCAAGCACGTATTTACATTTCTTAGATACGTCTTTCACAGTTAAATTGTTCCTTTGTGTCGTAAATTGATCAAATATTTCTGCCAGATATCCTCGTTTTTACTAAACATTTTCTTTTCTTGTGATTACATACCAATTTTGAAGAGCTTGTGACCTACTCGACAGCTTTTTCAACTGATTGAGTCTTGAATGGCAGTTTAAAAAGAGCGCATTCAGAAATCATATTTAAATTCTCAGCTTCCATAATCTTTGTAAATATTGTGTTGTTAAATTACCTGTAAAAGGTAGATTTGTAATTTCCACATCATGGCAAGAAATCATATCAATGTATACTGACTTTTGATTTATGTATGTAATGTATGAAAATAGATTTTTGTCTATTTTTTGGGATCTGAAGCGTTCTTACTTGTTTGCTTGTTTGTTTTCTAGATTGAGCGTTTATAATACGATTTAAAACAAGTTTCTTTATATGCTCTCTCTTATGAACTAAACAGGTTATTTCCTGGCGTTGCCCGGGTGCTTATTAATACAACATAGCTCTAAAAAATATTTGAATGAATTCTATCCACATGGGAATATAAAAACTTATTTCATGCTAAAAAGAAATAGCTGAGCCTTAAATGGATAATTCATTGTTGATCGTAATCTTTGTAGGAAAATACTCCTATTTAAATGTGTTACATTTTATCAATTTGTGTGCTTAAAGTCTTATGTCTATCACTCTATCTATTCAAAATTGTAAGAAAATGGCCATTTTGAGACAAAAGATTTGAATTTTGGGCTTTTTGGATTTTTTTTAAATTTCAAAACCCCTGCCTATTTGAATTCTAATGCATCAGGGAACCTCTGTGCCAAGTTTGTTGTAAATCCGACGAAAACTGGATTTGTATAAGGAGCAAACATACATACATTTGACAACAGCATATTTCTTGGGTGTAAAAGTATACATTGTTTTGAATAGATGTGAATACAATGTTCTGTTTTTTCTCGGAGAGATAATCTTTAAAATCTCACACGAATTCATAGCTAAATTTAGTAACGTCTGTACTTCATCCTTAAAGAGCAAGGAAACTTTTACCCGCGAAAGTTATGAACTCTTTTAAAAATTATAGTCTAAAGATTGTTTGCTGTAGTCAACATCTGACTAGGGAAAGCTTTCTTGGACTTCTGTTTCACATTTTTTGGATATTTTCCCAGTCAAAACTACCTTGCTCATCTCATGAAGTTACTGTTGCTCAGTACTTAAACCATTTTTATTGTCAAAATCAATCTGATCAATGACAAATTCTATAGAGGTTCATATTGAACTGCTTTGAAAGTATAACATGTGTAGCTTCGTCTAACAGGTCCAAAAATTACTTTGGTCCACTGGTAGGTCCATCTAGCTTTTGCAAAAAATGCAGCAAATTAAGTTCATTCAAATGTAATTGGCAAATGTTTTATTACAGAGGTCTACCAAGTTTTTCTTCCAGTTTCCGTATTACGCCTTTATTTTCCTGTCTTTGTAGTGCATCCATCAAAACCAATGCAAACAATTTCCTACTCAAAGAGACAATTTATTGTTTATGACTTGTCTAAGAAATGTAAATGTGTGCTCTCATCGGTTGGAAGCAAGGGGAGCGCGAATGACACCCAAAGTGCGGCCACTTCCTCGTGGTGAGTCCTGGGTAATTTCAATGAGCAAGCATAGAGTTGAGTGGTTCAAAGAAACAACAAAATGATTAAGAAAATGTTTTGAAGGCACTTTTAGTAAATATTGAGAGGAAATATTGAATTATAAAATTTCTGCTAATATTGAAAATATCGGAAATTTCTGAAAATTTGAGGAACTTTGGGCCTAATGCGCAGACTGAAATTATAATCTGAAATGATTTTTAAAAATTTCTTGTATATTTCAAACCTTTTTCTTCCATTTAATAACCACCCGTCACTAGTTTTATCATTTTCAATATTTTTTAAAAAAAATTGAAAAATCTAAAAAAAATCTAAAATTTCAAAACTTTAGGCCAAATGCGCAGACTAAAGATGACGTCGCAAAAGTGAAATATTTTACAGAATTGTTACTTATCCTCATTCACAGTAAATGAAAGGTACCCGTTTACGAAAATCAAAAATTCATTTTTTTCGCTCCACCCTAGTGAACAGGCAGTTGACAAGTTGATCAAGCCTTTTTTTCCCCTTGGAATTAAGGTCGGAACCAAATTCTAAGCATCAGAAAACCATGGTCTGACTAGGGTAAAACGCGAATGGCGTAATAGTTGCAATGATACTAAATAGGTAGCAATCGACAAATCATTTTGGGAAATTTTTACGCAAAAACTTTGTTCTTGTCCTTGTGCTATCGAGATACCTGATTGTAAAGTCTGCCGAAACTTAAAGGAAAGCACTAAATTTAAAGGATTTGGCAAAACCTTTTAGTTCCCAATCAACCATGCGATTTTATAGTCTGCATTGGGCAGGACATCCAGCTGCGATGAGTGTAAAACATGTCTTCATTGCTCACCAACATTTTTTGTAAGACTTTTCTAAAAATTTCGGTAGACTTTAAGAACTTATATTTCAGAAACGGGGACACTAGGGCAGCTAATTTATGCGTCGAAAAGCTTGTTTTACAAGCTTCTTTCTACCGCTATCTTTATTTTCGTTATAACATTATCATTTGGTTGTCTGGTTATATATTCTTACTTTATCTGTGAAGAATGAAAATAATCAGTAATTACGGACTCATGGTTTACAGCCTCATTTCCTTCCGCTACAAATCTATTTAGAGCAGAAGTTGAATAAGTCAGCAAGTCTGACGTTGAATGATTTACACAGTTAAATGAATTAGTGGATCACTTATTAGTGGATACATTTCATTGTCAGTACTATTCATCTTGACTATTCTCCGATCCTCTTAGGTAAAACCTTCCGCGCATTTACGCATGCGTCAGGTTTTCTCTGATCTTACCAAACTAGGGGCGTCAGGTAAGATAACAATAAGGGGAAGAATAATAAAAAGCATTATCGAGCCGTATCAAACAACGTAGAACGATGCTAATTTCAAATACATAGTTTAGTTGAATATGTCAAAAGGATGTAGCAAATTCAAGTTTTAAGTTGAAAACTTCGGAAAGGTATCCCTCACGACCCATCTACCCTTTTATAATAGGAGCTGTTCGCGAGTGCTAGGCGCGGTTTTCAAGGACGGACATTAATGCATACTCTCGCTCATTCTGTAAACAAACACACACAACACATACTTTTGTACACATAGAGTTTTATTACATACGTAAATGTTTTGATGCAAAAAGCATGTCTTGTAGCACATAACATTAAACGTTAAAAATATGTTGTACGTTGTATATATCCATACTCAATAAAGTATAACCAAATTTTATCTTGAAATTCTCTGCTTTATGCCCTGTATTTTTTTAGCTTTATTCTTTTCCGCTATTCGATACATTTAGATTATTTTAATCTAAACAATACATTCACCACCATTTTAATTCTTTTCTTCGCACCAGAACAACGGAAACCAAGAATTCAGACAAAACATTTAATCTAAATTTCTTAGAGTTAATTATTTGCTTTACTTTTGCCCCAGTAGCGGATGCAGCATGCTTAATTTAAATCCAAAGCATTCTTTAAATTCTTCGAATAATCAAACCTTTCATTCTCTTACTAGAAATCGGTAAATTTAATTTGTCACCATTCCGAAGGACGAGAAAAAATGCCATTTTCTCAATGGCAAGCCAAATTAGTGTCTTATCGATCGAAAACATCAAAAACAAGATAAAAAGAACCGAAGTTCGGTCATTGTAACACAAGAAAAATATCAGATGTGCGGGATATATTCGTTCTGGGAGAATTGGAAAAAGAATAGCTTTATGTTTTAAGTTTATCTGTGATAAATTTAAACGTGTCAAGTCGGCATTTGCTTGAAGGAAAGAAAAAAACCGTACATTTGTTATTCGAAATTAGTTGCTTTGAAATGTCACGTATTTACATTTCTTTTCAAATATAATATGCTGTAAGTCATTTTTAATGTTGTCAATAACATATGCCGTCTATCATTCTAGTTGCATTTTGCATAATTTCCAAATACTAATTTGGCAATCAGCATTTTTATTGTACAATAGCGAAAATTTTAAAAATGGTAAGTTAAACGATTTTTTAAGAAAAAACAAAAGTAAAGTGTGCACCTCGTTTTAATATGTATTCGTTTGGCTGATGCAAGTTTTAGACGCACAACTTCAAACATTTTTCTACGAGGCTCAAATTCTGACCGAAAGATCAACTTCTTTTGTTGTTGTTCGAAAATCATTTAAAGAGGATTTTTTTCTATTTTTTAACTTTTTACTTTATCGATGAGGTGATATCTGTACAGGCCCGTCATTTAGGGGGGAGCAGGGGAGGTCAATTGCCCCCCCCCCTGACTTTGGGAAATCAATGTATTGGCATATAAGTGGGCGTGGTTTTTGCCACATTTTGGTAAATTTTACATTGTGTATGCACCCTTTGCCCCCCCCCCCCTGGAAAATTTCGAAATGACGTCCCTGTATCGGTACAATTTTGAATTATAATAAAGGCACATTTTCCCTACTAAATATGTACTTAGTTATGTTTCTTCAATCATTGTAATTTTTTTTATAATTCCAAAGAACGTAATTGTTCTATAGAAATTGCCAAGCAGTGTATTTTTCAAATATATTATAAAGAGTTTTAAAAGAAAAAAAAATCTTTTCCATGATTTTCATTAAGATGCAGCACACCTTTTTTCCTTTCGTTTCTTGAAACTCCTCTGATAAAGAGAGCGTTTTCTCTTCCTTGCAACTAACAGTGAAACTTCCCGCAAGTTTCAAATCCCCGCCAAAACATCCCGAACAGCAAAAGTAAAAGGTAAATTCTCACATTAGACGGGGAGGGGGGAGGGGTGTTGATCAGCGGGGAAAGACAAAGCACAACTAGGGGGGAGGAGGGAAATGCAGCAGGCGGTGCTTTGTGAACGTCTTGCCCAAGGGTCACACGTGGGCACTTCAACAACCAAACAACAATGGAAGAAGGCTGGAGTGGGCTTATTTGGGTGAAACTTGCTCTAGGGGGCACATCTCCGCTTAGCGCGCAGAGTGAAGTTGTATCTTACTTGACTGCACTCTTTTTCTGATGTTATTGGTTCATAATAGACGGGGAAGAGATTTACCTGTAGGAATGGGTAAGTTTTTTTACGTTTCAATTCTTGATCTTTTTTTTTTCTTAAATTTGTTTATAAAAAAGATAGAAGTATTACAAAGGCGATCAATGCAGTTTACTTACACTTATTACATTTTTACTGATAAATGAAAGTTGCACAGTTCAATGTCATACAATTCATGCAAAGTAAAAAGAGTTAATACTATAAACCACATCATCGATACTTATTACGTTTTTTGTAAACATCAAAACATTAACTAAGCAGCATTTTTAAAAATGCTTAAGTTGGACGTATCACGCACCGAGAAGGAAAGGATCCCTTATAAATTGGATTAGCAACACACTTCCGTTGACAAAAAACATGTGCCCCTCTCATTCTCGCTGTGCGGTATACCAATTAATTCCACATACTGCAAAAAATAAAATGTTGTTTCTATAGTATAATAGAGCTAATTTTACAGTAATAAACTGCAAAATTGCTAATTTCATGGTAATAAACTGAAAAATTGCTAATTTTATGGTAATAAACTGAAAAATTGCTAATTTTATGGTAATAAACTGTAAAATTGCTAATTTATAGTTTATTACTGTAAAACCTCTGCTTCTCCAGTATTATACTGTGAAAACAACAGTTTATTTTGTGAAGTGCTGGGTGCATACCTCTCTCGAAAAAGTTCATAGGGAGACATAGCGTAAGCTTTGTTGAATTTGTAATGTTGCTTATTTAAGTAACTACCCATTAAGACAAAATAAAATGATATTATCAATAGATATTTACATACATTCATATAGATATAGATATGTATCTGTGTTTCTTTGTTTCCTGAACATGTGTTGAAATTTAACTTTTCACCAAAAGCATCAGCATAACTTTGCATATTGCTTCTTAAAATGTATGTACAGATACGCACATCCAACTAAACACTTATGTTTATATTAGAGAAGGAAACTATTGAATAGCATTTTCATTTCTAAAAATTGCTTAACAGGTTTTTGTATACAAGTTTTCAACTCAAAAAATCAATAATTTATCTTTATTTATTTATTTCTTTTTTTATTTTGTCAGAAATAAAATATTTAAAATTTATTTTTTGTTGAAAACAAAATGTTTAAAATTTATTTCTTGTTAAAAAATATTTGAAATTTATTTTTTGTTAAAAACAAATTATTTAAAATTTATTTTTTAATGGAGAATAGTGTACAATAGCCAGGAAATGCAGAAGATGTGGGTAAACCCAATGTATTACTTCAAGTGTTTGGTTTCTTTCGTTGCTGCTTAAAGTTTCTGCCTTTTTTTAGATTTAATTAGATCTCAATCGATTAACTTTATGTATCTATACATATACAGTGCGTCGCAAAAGTTTAAGCACAACCGAAATTTTTTGATAAGACGAAAAGTATACACCAAAAAGCTTTGAAATTTTTACTGTAACTAAACAAACAGCTTACAAATCCATGTTTCGAATTTGGAAACAATTCATAGAAATTAAAATACGATTAGATGATAAAATCAAAATTTTGCTGTCGCAAAAGTTTAAGCACAAAAACGGAATATATATATTTTAGAAAGAATAAAAGTCTTTTAGTAGTCTATGGTGTTACCATTGCATCTGATGAGTTCGAATATGCGATTTTTCATCGATAGCACGAGATTATGGAAGGTTTCGGGAGTTAGTCTGTACCAGGCTTCCTCGATTGCAGATTTAAGCTCTTGAACAGAGCAATACTGCTTCCCATTCTGGTATACGTTACGTGCGAGAATTCCCCAGATGTTTTCTATGGGATTTAGATCCGGGCTGAGTGCTGGCCAGTTCATTACACTAATATTTTGAGAAGCAAGCCATTCTTTCGTACTACGGGAATTGTGTATTGAAGCGTTGTCTTGCTGAAAAATCCAATCAGGACCACCTAGGACTTCACCAAATGGTAACAAATGCTTTCTCAGGGTATCTTGATACCTTTCTGAATTTTGTCTACCCTTTAGAAAGCTAAGAGAAGTTTGTCCGTTGAAGCAAAAAGCGCCCCATACCATGACTGAGCCACCACCATGTTGCCTACTGAATACGCACTTCGGATCTTTCCTCAAGTCACGCCAGTAGTATGAGAACCCATCTAGACCGTCTAAATTCCATTTTTTTCATCAGAGAACACAACAGTAATCCATTCGTCACTATAATGCATATCATGCTTTGCCCACTGCAGTCTTGCTTGTTTGTGACACTTTTTCAGAAAAGGTTTGCGAGTTAACTTTTGTTTTTTAATAAATCCTGATTCCTTTATTCGTCTGCTTATGGTATCACGTGATAATTTTGTTACAAGTCTAGTTTTTATTTGATTAACTGACAAATTTTCAGTTAAGGCCAGTTTTTTAATTCTATCCTCACGAGAGGTAGTTTTTCTCGGTCTTCCTGAGCGAAACGCAGGTTTAAATTGATTTCCACGTTTCAGAACATTATAAATACCACGTTTAGATCGATTTAAAATCACTGAAATTTGCATAACAGAGTTACCTTCTGCTTTCAGCTTCCAGAGTTTCACAACTTCTTCAGACGAGAACTGTAGTGACTTCGGCATCTTGATAACACTTTAAGCCATTGCTACACTATATAACTCGTTCAAAAGAACCGCACTGGTTCTTCACGCATCACGTTTCAAGAGATATTTGCATAAAATCTGATCTGTGCATAAACTTTTACGACAGCCAAAAAAATATCTTTTGTATTTTCTGATTTTCGTTGCGGTTATATTTTTCAAAACTTCAAACACTTAATTAGGATCATAGTAGCCACTTACAGTATAAATATGAAAGCATTCTGCTGAAAAGATTTCTTTTTATTCAAAAATTTGCATAGTGCTTAAACTTTTGCGACGCACTGTATGAGGGGTATATGTTGAAGAACTATACGTATTTTTCCAACCTTTGTTTGACTGTAGGTGTGTAGATAGACAATCATTTGCTGACTTAGATAAAAAAGAAACCACCAACATTCCTGAAACAACAGCAATACTTGGGAAATTATGAAATATCAAGTATTCCACGACACCCGAGACCAAACTTAGAAAATTAAATCTTAAACTAATGAATAAATATTGTCATCTGAAAACCCTTACACTATAGCAAAATAAAACTGTTTTGGTGTGTATTTGCTTAATATCAATAATGAAGTCACACTACATCTTAGTACAAAAACATGTTTGAGCATATATCTGCAAACTTTAGCAATAATGCCAACTTTGAACAGAGAGCCATGAAATTGCAGAAAATGAGTTATTTGTGAACAGTGAGATTCAAATGCAATTCAAGAGAAAGGCAATACATATGCAAAACTCAAGAACAAGATATCTTTAATGATTTCTCGTTCAGTTATTCTCTGTAAAAATAAAAGTTGTTTTTACGGTATAATACAGCTAATTTCATAGTAATAAACTAAAATTGCTAATTTGACAGTACTAAACTGTAAAATTGCTAATTTTACAATTTATTACCGTGCATTTTACAGTTTTAGACTGGAACCTCTGCTGCCAGTATTATACTGTTGCTTTTACAATATAATACAGCCAAATTTTACGGCAATAAACTGTAAAAATACTAACTTTAAAGTAAGAAAATAAAATTGCTAGTTTTACAGTTTATTACTGTGCATTTCACAGTTTTAAATTGGAACCTCGGCTGCCAGTTTATACTGAAAAACAAATAGCTCATTTTTTTTGTGTGCCAAGATGTAGTTTTCTTTCTTATACAAATAATTTTATGAGTTTAATGTTAATGCAAATTGGAATGTCTCTAATTATTTTTTTTAATAATTGCTCTGTGCGAGTTGGAGTTCTTCCAATCATAGTTATTGTTATCTATGTATCACCAAAAACATTCTTTTCTCGAGTTTGCGTTTATGTATTTAGCAAAAGAAATTTAATATCCTTTCTTATTATAGATATACTAATATTATTTTATGATCTCACTGGAGTAAAACTAAAGTCTTTCTCCTGATTTTAAAATATTATTTAATGATTACTAATGAAAAAACAAATGAGAAACTATCCTTATTGCGCTTCAGTATTTGTGTTCTGTGCTGGTTTCTAAACGGTATTTTCACACTCACGCATCAATTTCAAAACACTTTTAGACATCTTAGTGGCCTGTACTAAGGTGTTATTGAGTCAAAAAAAAAAAAAAAAAAAGGAAGTTTTTTTACCATTCATAGAATCTTCCCAGAAATGAAGGCCACCAGTTTCTTTCCTTGAACTAACGACGCTGATTTTTTTATCATGATATAAATTATTATTCAAAAGTTTGTTTATTTATTTATTTTTCGCGCCAACACCGAAACTTCTTAAAAAATCATCAAATTTCAAAAGTAAAGAACTATTAGAAAATTTAAAAAAATCACCGACAAACGGAAAAAAGGAAAAATGCAATCCACGTTTTGGTTGTCGTCTAAAAACTGTTTTATTATATTCACATTGCTTTAATGTATAGCATTTTGTAAAAGAAGCCCAGTGGTTAAGTTGGTTAGAACGTTAAGTTAAGTACCCAAATATCCTGAGTTCGAATCCCCATGGGCTCAAAAATTCTTGAGCGGAATTGCGATCTATGTTCCCTAAGTATGCAGTTTAAACTCATAGCTGGATTGTGAACTACAGTTATGTTGTTAAAATTAGAAGAGAGAAAACTTTTTTAAATCTGCAAATAGCGGTACATTTGTTTAAACATTTCAACGAAATATAATCATTCATTTCAGTTTAGTTTGGTATTTTATTGTGCATAGCGTAAATGTACAGCACCCTAAGGTAGATTGCTATTAGCAGAGTTGATTAAAGTGACCTGCAAATAACGTGAAAGTTGTGAGATCGATTCCCCACTTTGCCAAAAAATATCGTTTCCGACTGCCATGTTTTCCTTTAGCTTAATTCCCAATCATATTTCCATTAATGTAAATATAAACAGAGATTACAGGGTTCAAAACCACAGATGTTACATTAAAATCAGAAAGGAAGATGGCTATTTTAACATGATAAATGTCAGTATCATCGTATATTATTATACGAGGATTTCATTTTTTCCTCCCTCTTTTTTTGGGAGGGGAGTAGGTATTTATAATTTCCTTAATACTTCGTCAAACTTCAGAAGAAAGACATCATGTTAAAGATTTTTCCCCACTAAAAACAAATAAATCAATGTCTATTTTGATGTTTCTCGAGGTGAAACTTCTCTACCTTTTTTTATTTTTTGAAAGTAGAACATAATTGCTAAAACTGAAAAATAATATTTCAACGCTAGTTGTATTGCAAAATAAATTACTTCTTATTTATGTTCAACAATTTTTAGAACTTATTTTGCCAAGTTGTTCATTTTAAAACTGTGAAGTTATCTTAACTATTTCACTATGCTCTACATTTCCATATATAGCGTTCACCAATATGAGCAAAAGAGTTATTGTCAAAGTTTGCTGTTTTAACCCATCAATGACAAGCGTCCCTTTTTAGGGACGGTCCAAAAAGGGGGTCTGAATTTCCCAAAAATGAACATTCCAACCTAATAATAGTGTTTAATTAGTACCTTGGTATTGTTTTAATTCGTTATTAACAGATTGCAGCACATAACCATTGTAAAGTGTGTTCTGTAGCAGTTTTAATATGGATCTTTATCAAAAATGACATCGTTCACAATCTCAAGAAAAAAAACCTAAATTTTCAAAGTTATTCCCAGCTTCCTAGTTTGTGTGTTTTTTTTTTTTTTTTTTGTGTGTGTGTGTGTGTGTGCCAGCCAGGCTGTCAATTTGGGGTGCGCTGCTTCACTTTTCCAACTGTACCGTTATTTGGTGTGAAGTCCGACTTCCACAGTACACGCATTGCATAGGGACCCGTTTATAGGGTAGGCAACCTTTCACACAGCACATTCACACACAGAAAGGACAAGGACATGAGAGAGAAAACACATCCATGCCCAAGCCGGGACTCGAACCCGGGGCCTTACCATCCATGGCAGACTACTCTGACCACTAGACAAGGTGGCTAGCCTAGTTTGTGTTAATTGCTGCTTTTATTTCTTCTTATAAAATTTCTTTTTAAATATATCGTAGGTAGAAAAACTCTTTAGTAAAAAAAGTATGTACCCTCTGGGGTCTATCGTAACTTTTAAGGGACGATTTTTCTTTCCTTAATAAAAAAATTATTTTTTACATGATATTTTTTACAATTTTTCCTGTCCATTAAACACTGTTCTTAACCAGTTTTCAAAATATCTTTGGAAAAAAAATGTCAGGCATTAATGAGTTAAATATTAAGTTGTTTAAGAGGGGCCATCGAATTCTTCCTTCTCCTATATACCCCTCTACACATCCCTCAAAAGTAACTAAGGAACAATGATAAATATAAAGCTCAGGCAATGATAAATAGCTCACATATCAAAAACTAGCTTAAAAAATGTTTTTATAATAAGTTTAATTCAGGTCGCGACTGCCAGCTGCTTTCCCTCTTTACAACCCTTTTTAAATAAAATAACTATAATAAAACAAAATCCAGAGCCCTTTAACGACGTGGACGGAGAGATTGGAGGGCATTGTTGCTGGAATGCATCATTAAAAAGGGCAAAGAAGAAAGGGAAGAACAGTAAGAAAGGTAGGCGATTAGAAAAAAGAAAGGAGCAAAACTGACGCTTAGTTCCGGATTCGATGCTTTCAGTGTTTACGGATGCAGAAAAGAAGATCTCTCCTCCCAAGCGAAAGTGAAGTAAATCAAACGTCCCAGAGTTCAGGTGCCATATTTTCTGTGGCGTCTTTTCAACCTTTTTGATCGAAGTATTAATAGTCTACGAAGGGAACGTTTCCTCTTTAAAAGATAATTTTATTCGAACCTGTCCTCTCGCGTGGCAGTGTGTGTAAGGTGATTTAATTTCGTTTCAGTTGCTCAAAAGTTCAATGTCCTGGGAAATTCATAAACATATGTAGGGTAGACCGATCAGTGATTGAACACTTCCAGTGACAGATGACCTCGTCTTTTTTTTTTTTTGTTTTTAAGTTTTAAAAACATCTTGGCAGTAGCCACTTCATTCAACTGATTTTAAAAAAGAAAACGGTTTGAAAATGCCACATTTGTCCTCTGTTTGAGGTGTTCATTCACTGGATTTGGGCACTTCAACCCCCCAAAAAACCTGAAGAAGGACCATAAAAATTCGCGCAATATTTTCAAAAATAATTACACACATAATCTTTTTTTTTCTTGCCATGTGGCAGATGCAGAATTTTTAGCTATACTATACATTTTTGAAAACGAAACTTTGCATAAGTGTTCATTCACTGGACGGTCTACCCAACTGTCTGATCTTCTTAGGTAAAACCTTCGGCGCATTTACGCATGCGTCAATTCTTCTCTGATTTTACCAAAACAGGGGTGATAGGTAAGATAACAATAAAGGAAAGAATAATAAGAAGTATTTTGAGCCGTATGAAACGACGTAGAACGATGCTAATTTCAAATGCATAGTTTAGTTGAAAATGCCAAAAGGATAGCAAATGCAAGTTTTAAATTGAAAACTTCGGAAAGTTCTAACTCACAACCCATCACTTTTTTTTTAATTGGAATAGTTCACAAGTGCTAGGCGCGGTTTTCTCGGACGAACAGTATAGCAACATGTTTGCTATGTGCTTGAAGAAAGGTACTCATAGAATTCGGCAAGTGTACCACAGGGTGTCCCAGTCAAGTGTTTCAGAACTAATAGGAGTGGTAGAGTGCACACTCACAACTCGAAATCATGCAAAAATGATAGGCTATACATGCTTTCTCGATGCGGTTAAACTCGAGATATGCCAAGAGTTTATCCAGACTGTTCCGAGTTTCATGCACCAAAGGTGGGAGGTGTTCATTGTAGTCATATATATATACAGGGTGATTATAAATTAACAGTAGGTGTTTGGGGCCCTCTAGCTCGCGAATTACTGGGCGAAACATTGCCAAATTTCGTGAGCGTGCATATTAGATCATGGGATTTTGATTTCTGGAATAAAAAAAATAGTTTGAAAAATCACCACCAGGGGGAAATTTGGCGCTGTAAAAGTGTATTATTCTGATCATCGAAGAATTAATTGCTACTGACAAAATATGCATCCATTTTTTTTGCAAAAATGACTTTTTTTGTTACAAATGTGGTTCGATATGATCGCCATTGGAAGTTGTAAGAACGGCATACGATGCACAACATTTTCTACGGCAGCTCGTAACATATCAGAATGAATTTCTCTAACTTTTAAAATTATCATATCTTTTAAACTTGCGATATAAGAAATGTTTCTTTGATACACTACACTTTTCAGATATCCCCACAACCAAAAATCACATGGATTGAGATCGAGCGACCTTGGGGGCCATACCGTAGGAAATGAGCGGCTAATAATTCTATCAGAGAAATGTTCCCACAAAACACGCTGCACCCTAAGTCCGATGTGGAATGGTGGACCATCCTGCATGAATATGGTTGAGTCGACACAGCCTCGTTGCTGCAGTTGTGGAACTATGAAATTTTCTAGCATCTCAGCGTACCTATCAGCAGTAACGGTGCATGTAACTGGTCCATCCGCATGATTTTACTCATAAAAGTAAGGACCAATGATAAAAGATGTAGTAAATCCATACCACACTGTAACTTTTGGCGAGTGAAGTGGTTTCTGCACATAAACATGCGGATTAGTTGCGGCCCAAATCCGGCAGTTGTCCGTGTTTGTGCCACCGTTTGAATGAAAATGAGCTTCGTCACTCCGTAGGATTTTCCACGGCCAAGTATCGTCTACTTGCATGCGATCTAGAAACTTTGAAGACAAGTCCAGTCGGGCAACTGTATCTCAAGGAAGTAATTCTTGAGTGGAAGAAATTTTGTAAGGAAAAAATTTTAACATCTCACGTAAAATCTTCCGCACTGTTGAGTAAGGGATCAGCGTCTGCCGAGAAACTGCACGAGCACTACTTGTACCTTGCACATTCTCCATCTCCTGTTCTCTAATAGCATTTGCAACTTCGTCAACTTGTAGCTGATTAACTGTCTTGCGTCCCTGGCCTTGTTGCTGGGCTAGAGATCCAGCCATTTCAAACCGCTTAATCATGTTTCTTAAATTTGTTATGGTCAGCGGGCCTTTTCTCAACTGCTTCATCACTCGCCGAAATTCTCGAAGACTAACATTGGCATTTTCATCACGCTGATAGCATAGCTTTACTAACAAAGCGCGGTCCTGCATAGTTAAAGCCATCAAGAGGTAACTGAGCTCAGAATGATGAGAATGCTCCCAGTCAGTCATTTTATACAGATGATCGCTAAACGCAACGCGTTTATGCAAATTATTGCATTATATTTTGTTAAATGGACCGCTATTTTGATCGTGGTGATTTTTTTTTAATAGAAAATTCTACGGCGATCATATTAAACCTCATTTCCAAAGAACAATCATTTTTGCTTGGCGAAATTGATTTATATATTTCACCAAATTTCCCCTGGTGGTGATTTTTCAAACTAATTTTTTTATTCCAGAAATCAATATCCCATGGTCTAATATGCACGCTCACGAAATTTGGCAATGTTTCGCCCAGTAGTTCGCGAGCTAGAGGGCTCCAAACACCTCCTGTTAATTCATAACCACCGTGTATATATGTTTTTAATTTTCAGTTAACTCGAACATATTTCAGTGGTGTATCATGGACCGTACCATTTTATTATGGCCACTGTAGCTATGTCCTTAAGCAGGTAATAATAATTTACATTGAACCAATTTTCCAAAAAGGAAATCCTTATTAAATGTGTTTTAAAGCTCAGACCATCGCAAATAGAACGTTGTGAATTTCAGAACTTTAAAAAGCTTTAGAACTCGGAAAAGTTAATAGAATGCAATTTAGTTCGTTATCATACATCGGCGCAAGATTCTAATAACGATTTAAACTTTGCAATGTGTATACGCGTTGTACAGCTGTACAATGCATATAGCACTGAATACAAAGAGCGAAGTCTCTTTTTAATACTTTCATGTACTCTTTTTGAACAAAAGTCTATAGGATTTTCAAAAATTCATACTTTCACGGATTTATCAGAAATAAAAGCCTAATTGTTCTGTAACCTGTGTAACCCATATATGATTCCGCTGACATTTCTCAATAAAATGTAAATCACTTATCATTTAAAGGACCAAAAAAGAGGAATAGGGCTAGCTAAACGTTTTTCTCATCCAGTGCAGGGAAAGATTATTTTCCCCAAATGTTAATATTTCATTCATTTTTCAATATTTTTATTTTAAATTCAAGTTGACAAGAATTCTACAAAAGTATAAAGACGTTTACTTATTGTTTGAACGAAGTACCAAAATGTTCATTACAGTTTAAGTTTTTGAAATATATTTTATATATATATATATATATATATATATAAAATAATAGAATTGTAAGAGGAAAAACGAAGAGACCACACCAAAAGCCCATAGATGCGCAAGCAGCTAAACTACATCCTCTCTTTAGTTTATTTTTAAAATTTTTTGGTCTTTCGACCACTCTTGAATCCCCCACGGCTGATGAGCTCTGGATTCAACCTTTCTCCTTTCACTTCTCCTAATGTGCCATTTTCGATTTCATTATTAGTATTTTTTATTTGTTTTATTATATATATATATATATATATATATATATATATGGGTGATTCTACAAAAATGGGCCAAATTTATGTTCCATACTGATTGCTCTTTTTGTTTTTAATTTAATAAAAAACTATTTTGGGAATATTTTTATGCATCTTTTGTTCTATAATTTCCGTTATCAACAATGTCAATATATAATTATTATTCATTTTAAAAAAAGGATATTAGATTGAAATGTCATCCACATGCCCTGTCCCATAGGTGCAATTTTCACAATCAATGGAATATAGATTTAAAAAAAATAAGTGATTTTTTTCTCAAGAGTTTTTTATTTATAAATATGAATGTGTGCAAGATGTAAATCACAAAAAAAGCAAAATAATATGAAAATAATATCTCTAAAAGTTAATCTAAACTTTGTCCCAGCGATTATCAGTCATCCACATGTCTAAAAAGTATAGATATTTTTCTCTGAAATGTTTTATTTCAAAATCTGGCAACACATCTTAAAATAAAGCATGGAACTTTGTTATTCCTGGCTGAGGATTAATTTCGCTGTTCTGCAATTACTTTTTGATAAAAAGCAAACTAAACTCAACTTTCAAGTCAAGTGTTTTTTATCTTTGTCATTAACATGCCCCACAGAATGCATGTAAAATGTACATGTAAATAAATTTTGATAATGAGTAATCCTAAGGCTTACATTTATGGGTTCCAACTCGAAGTGAAGCCGAAAAATATTCAAATATGACTTTTTGAGAACACAATTACTTGTGTTTTGTCATTCACATGCCCTTTTTCTATTGTCATTCACATGCCCCAATATAAGACAGATGGATAAATCAAAAGCCAAACTATGACAGTACAATGTTTAAAAATTATGTCTAACAGTTTACTGGTTACAAAATTTCATTAATATACCTATTGTGTTTGTGTTATTCACATACTTACTGTGTTATATTCACATACCCATTGTGTCATCCACATGTCCTTTTTATCATTCACATATGCCTTCAAAAAAATAAAAATCCAAAAATACAATAAAATACAAACATTTAAACTCTGCTGATATTCTAATTTACTTATGTAACTTATCAAGTGCTTTACTGATTTTTTTCAGATTTTTAATTTTAAATTAATTTTTTGAAATCTACATGTTAGAAATATTCCCGTATTTGTAGAATCACCCATATATACATACATACACACACACATACATATATATATATATATATATATATATATATATATATATATATATATATATATATATATATATATATATATATATATATATATATATATATATATATATATATATATATATATACACTGCTCGACATTGAAAATGCAACACCAAGAAGGAGTGGTCAGAAATTGATGAAATTTGGTAAGAAGACAGAGATAGCATGGAACAATAAGTGATATTTATTTCAAAATAAATAAGCAAAATTTAGAGCGAGGACGGCGTCGGCTCAGTAAGAAGTAGGACCACCGCGGACAGCGATGCACGAATAAACACGTCTAGTCATGGAGTCAATAAGCCTGCGGATGGTGTCCTGAGGGATGGCACTGCATTCCCTTTCAACCATTTGCCACAGTTCGTCCTCTGAACGAGGCAGTGACAGGTTCTGCAAACGGCGTCCAATCGCGTCCCACACATGTTCGATTGGTGACAAGTCAGGAGAGTATGGTGGCCAGGAAAGCATCTGTACACTTCGTAGAGCATGTTGGCTGATTCGAGCACTGTGAGGGCGGGCGTTACCCTGTTGAAAAATTGCATTTGGCAGACCCTGAAGGTAGGGTATTGCCACCGGCCGCAGTACATTATCTACATATCGTTGGGCCGTCATAGTGCCCCGAATACGAACTAGAGGTGATACGGAATTGTATGCAATAGCGCCCCAAACCATTATGCCACGTTGTCGCGCTGTGGGGCGTTCCACAGTTACTGCCGGATTCGATTTTTCTCCACGTCGAAGCCACACACGTATGCGATGACTGTCGCTGGACAAACAGAAGCGGGATTCATCTGAGAACACTACGGTTTGCCATTCTGCCATCCACGTCGCTCTGGTCCGCCACCATTCCAAACGTTGGAGTCTGTGCTGTGAGGTCAATGGCAGTCTTCTTAGCGGGCGCCGTGATTGCAGGCCACGTGCTACCAGTCGACGGGAAATGGTTCTGGTCGACACAGGAACATCCAGGATACTTTGCAAGTGCTGCAGAATCGGCGTACAAGTGACTTGCGGGTCCGCCACAGCTTGTCGGTGAATCCGTCGATCCAAGCGGTCTGACGTCACTCTGGCTGCACCTGCACCCCTCAATATGGCTACATTTCCTCTTTCCAACCATCTCCGACACAGCCGATGCACAGTGCTTGCATCCATGTGGGTATCAGCTGCAATTTGACGTATGGACCAACCTCCCCTTCTCAGCCTGATCACCATACCCCTTGTAAAGTCGTCTATATGCTGGAAGTGTCTTCGTTGAGGACGGCGTGGCATTTCCTCCTATCACACGTATCCTTCGAGACAAAAACCAAATTTCTCCGATAATTTGTCTGGCAGAAAAACCAACATGAACATAGCCCACTTTTCAACTTCATTCTCTTATATCTTACTTCACGTGCGTCGGAGAGCTGCGCATTTCATATCATTTGCATAACTCAGTGACGTGCGTCTACGGTAAAATTTGCATGAATTTCTGACCACTCCTTCTTGGTGTTGCATTTTCAATCTCGAGCAGTGTGTATATATATATGTGTGTGTGTGTGTGTGTGCGTATGTGTGTGTATACATATTTATTTATTTATTATCTGTTGTTTCTGTTTATTACTGATAGACAAAAGCTTTTAACCCCCACCCTCTCCTAAAAAAACCCCCTATTAGCTCCGTTGTCCATTTTTCTTCTTTGAATTTACGTGTTGTGCCAAAACAAATATTAAAAAAAAAAAACTTTTTAATGGTACAAGGCTTTGATGACCCCTCTTTTTTATTCTTTGATCAAGATATTCTTTCCGAAAAACGGTAAGCGCGAATGCTTTCCCAAAGTGTTAAAGGTAAAACGTCGTCTTAGAATATAACTTTCAAAAGGAAATATAACGTTACGCTATTAAGCAATATTTTTTCCCAGATGATCTATGTGACTAGTAGGGTGGTAAATTGTAAGAAAACGCACTGAAAGTAGATACAAATAATTTTTAAGATATCGAATTAGTTTTATCAAAAATTTAAGAGAAAATAACTTTCTCATCGGACGAAAAGTTATTTGAAAATCAGTGCAATGTAATTGATTCTCGCCACTAAAGTTGCTTGCATGTTATTTGTGGCAAGATGCATTAGTATAAAATTGCAAACGTGTTCAAGAAGCGAATGCTAATTCAGTCCTTGAAACCCAGCATCAATCTTCTTACCTTTTTAATTCTAAAAACTGCTTCTGAACCAGAAGCCACCTTTGCCCCCTCCCCCCTTCTAACACTTTAACTTTGTTTTCAAAAATTCTTTTATTTTCCCAAAAGTTCCGAATCCGGGGCCAACTCCCGTAATCCATCGTGTCAAGGTTGGACAGTGCGAAGCGGAACCAGTCCCGCGAAGGTCACTCTTATTGTTCCGGGTCACTATTACGCTACTGAAAGGTTATTGTTGGCTCTGGAAAGGGTTAAATAACTTGGGAAGTGAAACGAGAAAGAGGGATTTTCCTTCGCTACCTTTCTCGTGTTTCTCTTATTTTTCCCTCTTTCGTGTCAAGGTCTTGTAGCCATTCTACAGCAAATATAACATTGAATATTATTTTTCATCCATGTTCCATTTTTTTTTATTTCGTATTTCCTTGATAAAAATTCCGTAGGAGGAAATAAGACTTCAACTCGCACGTAAGGAAATATGATTTGGAAGGCGGATACCTTACTTCAGTAATTGGCGTTTAAAAGAGTAATGGTATCACGGATCAAGTGTAAGGGCAATTTACCCCTCTAATTAGTATATTTCAATGCGAAAAGGATAGTTAATACTAACGCAATGTGCATACGTATTTAGGGTTCAGGTATGGATACAAGGGCTTTAATTTTCCAGTGTGTAGGTGCCCAGAATTAAGAGTTTTGTTTTGCATATGAGTTATTTGTGAAAAAAATATTTTGGTGTAAAAAAGTTGTGCACTTTTAACGGTTTACTTTCAGTTGTCGCATGAGGTGTTTAAGCTTAGAGTTCCGAGCTACACTGAGCTAGAGTTCCGACACTATGACATACATTATGGCAACAAATATACTGAAATTATTATTTGACGAAGTAAAGTAATAGTTTCACATAAAATTTAATTTTGGAACGTTAAATAAGCGTTCCAAAAATTAATATTATTAATATTTTAAAATTTATATTTAGTAGCGAAAATTACGACAGTCGAAATGTAAAATAGTAAAATAGGTATCACTGTGTTGCGTGTGCATGAGATAAAATGCACAAGTTTAAGTTACTTGCTAGCATCAACATGCGTAACTACAATATCCAGATATAAATTAAACTCTAAGGCACCCAGAGCAAAATTGAATCTGTTTCTTAAGGTATTTTATGGGCTTGTCACTTCTATCACTCGCAGCATAGTTTTTTTATATTCGAGACCAGTTTTGCGTGAAATGCGAAACGCTAATTTGGTGAAGTATACAATTTAAAATTGTCTTTGGATTCCTAGTAGGAAAAAGAATATTAAAAGTACTGTTTATCACAACTTTACAAAGACGTGTTTCGAAACTTTGATGAATCCAAGTCTTCATCAAATGACTCTTCATCCATGCACTCACAGAGTTCAACATTAAAAAATAGGTTCCTTCAAACACTAAAACACATATGGGTGATTCTCCAAAAACCTGGCATTTTCAACTCACAAACTCTATATAAATAAAAATGCTTTAAAAAATCTAAAAAAAATCATACTTACTCTTTGTTAGGAGCTTATTAAGAGAAAAATAGAGGGAACTCACTTTAAGTATGCCAGATTACCAGTGCTTTAAAAGTAATGCTAGAGTGGCATTTTTTTTGTTTTTGCGCCAGGAGAGGGACATTTTTTTTTGCGCCAGGAGAGGGACATTTTAATCAAAAAAGGCTGATATTTCTACCCGGAATTATATAGAAGGTAAATAATGGTATTTTTCTCTTTTATCCCTCTTAACTCAATTACACACTGCAGGCAGAATTATTATTTTTATTTTATTTAGAACAGAAATGTTGGCCAGGAGAGGGACATCGAAAATGTTACATACCTCATTTTGAACTAAAGAATAATAATACGAACAGCAGACACATTCTATAGACAAAATACTCTATGAGTCCAAAGAAGTGATGAGAATAAACAGTGTTATAGTACTGCAGATTCAAAATTCCTTCTTTTTGCCTTTAATAATTGAACCAATTTGTAGGCCAGGAGAGGGACATGCAATCTGGGGACAAACTTAAAAATGATGTACCAGATTATATAATCATTTAAATAAGGTAAAACAACACTATATTACACTCATAACTATACATAATTCAACACTACAAGTGAAATTTGTGCAATGTTCACGTAAAATTTTAAAATAATTTATTTACATTTTAGAAACAGGGTGGGACACGCAAAAAAGGTGACTTTTTGGCTATTCAAAAATTTTTGTAGAAAAAAATAAATGAAAACTTGCTTTAATATGAATTGAATAACATCAGAATAAGTATTTCTAACAATTAAAAAAATAAAAAAACTTTCTAGGTCAAATAATTTTTGTGCTGTCCTACGGGGACATCATATTGTTCGGATTTTGGAGAATCACCCATATACGCATTGTTTTGGAAAAAGTATGCTTTTAACGTGGTTTTTCCTACTATTACTTTGGCACACAAAGTTATTTGTTTATTTTATTTGTTTACATAATACCCAAGTTTTCCGGATGCTAATAAAGAGTGCGAGAGTCTATGATAGTTTGCCAATAATAAGTATATTCATATGAAAGAAAAATAAGCTGTAAATCGGTTCCATGTAAATAAAACCAACCCATTGTGTAGCAAAAATGTTAAAAAACAATATTACAACTTCGAACCAACACTTTCTAATATATATTGCTTCAAATAAACTTCAAAAAAGGGGCGATTGTTTTACCATGGCAATATATATTAAAATTTCTTTCGAAAACTTTACAGCAATTTCCTACTGCTTTCGAAGCTCAAAATTTTAATCAAGCAATACACAGAAACAAAACAGACTTAGGGAACTGAACGTCGCTCCTGAAGAAAAGAAAAAAAATGCATTAAAAGATAGGGAAAAATCAAAGACATTATAGCGTTCCCTCCTGTGTACTTAAGCTGATACACTTTGCTTTATTACCAAGATAACAATTTCCGAAAAAGTTTACGAGATCAAATTGAAGTCTGTGATTTAGAAAACTTAAAGATCACTAGAATAAAACGTTCTGAAATAGAAACTTAAGAAAAGTAATCTCGGAGAATGTCGAAATAAAATGAACTACAGCAATGGAACAGAAGAATGCGAAAAGGGGAAGTAAGGAAGTGCGTTCGAAGAGGACGTTCGAAGATGGAATTTAATAAAAGCGGTAGAGGAGTGTGTTGTTGGACTGAAACACAACGAAACCGAGAGTTTTCCGCGGGATTGATATTTATTTGTGACACTGAAAAAGATTTGAATTGCAATTTCCCTGCGCGAGAAACTCACTTTTGTAGCAATTCCATTAGAAGGTAACTTCGAAAATCGCTGTTGTTTTGCAGGTGAAGTATGGCATAAAGTTCGAAGTATTGGATTATCAGTAAAATTGACGACAGTGGGAAAGATAATGTAATATTTTACTTGCAAGGAATGTTAAATTTTATACTATAACATCATTGAAGGGCTTGGATGAGGAAAGGACTACGTTACATTTTAAAAAATGAACACTCTGGACAATGGTAAGCAATGGATACAGGTAAGCAAATAAAACTTGGTACATCAAAAAGTAGATGTCATTAGACCAATTTCATACGCACACTAACGGCAAAACAGAAAACAAAAAAACTGCAACAACTGCTGCAATAAAAATTTGAACTTTAATTACTCGCAATTTCTGTTTTGTCGCATAACCCCTTCATTTCCCAAGCCCTTCAATCGTCATTTGTTTCATTTTTTTGCAACTAATTTTAGAGGTCACTCTATGCTACTCATATTGCTCGTAGAAGTTTCAAAAAACATTACGTTTGTATGTATTTTAATTTAAAATTTCAAAATTTGAAATGCCAAAATTCAAATTGTAATGTAGAATACAATATATATCCTATCGATACCTCAGACTTCAATTGATGTTTAGCTCATTATGAGCGTTTTAATTTTATAAAAATGAGAAAATGAAATATTCTTATTACAAATATAAAATTTTCAGTTTTTTTTTCATTATGAAAAAACTACACAATTTGCTGTTTTTCAAAACTCATGGTATTTCTGAAACATTCAGTTTGACACATATAATAGAAATACTTCAGGCAAGTTGTCCTAAAAGTAAATATTGCTTAAATTAAAGCATTACTTAAATGTAAATATTTGTTGACAAAAGTTACGAAACGAAGGTGTTGTGGCAAATAAATGTTAAGAAACCTTTTTTTTGTTCTAAAATTGTAAAAATTTTACACTCACAAACACATACACAAAAAGAAAGAAAGGAAGGAAAAAACATGTTATTGCACTAATGCTATTGAAATTTAATACTTTATCTAGGCACAACATAAACACTGCGTGAAAACATAGTTTTGTTTACCTTTTTGTAGCATCTTATTGGCTCGCCCCAAAGAGTGATATTTTTTACGTGTTTGCATATAGATCAATAATTTACTGAAATTACTTCATTTTTGCACCACTTTTGAATGGAGATCTTTCAATATTGTAACTATAGAACATTATCTTGAACAACCTGGTATAATTGTACTCTTGTAATTTCATATTCATTTTTAAAATTTTGTGTCGTAGACTGAATATTTGGCTTTTAACAAATAGAAAAAAAACGTAAAAGTTTAACTCAAATGGGACTACCGCACAGTGCATGCCATGTATAGAATGACATCTTTAGCACCTTTAAGGTTTTTTGTTAATGAAATACGCAATTTTATGCAGCGAAAGCTAATTTGAAGCATTTATGCACAATAACTGTTATGATATATTCATTTTCACATCCCGGTCGTTGTTTTTAAATACGCATATTATGTGGTTACACATAGTAAACAAAAAAAAACGCTGTGCATTAAAGAACCTTTTTTCCATGAAAACGTTTCAATCATAACATTTTAATCAATGTTTTTCCTCAAAAGATGTTATAGGCAGCGAGTGTAAAAAGTTGGAATCCCCAAAACGCTGTATTTCATATTTCGGTGAATAATGGTCGTACAAATGTCAAACTTTTTTTCTTCGATTTTTTTTTCTTTTTATTCTTTTTATGCTATTGATTTCCTTAACTATAAACTAGAGAACATAGAGTTCGTATAAAAGTTAAATCTCATAGTTTTTCTTTTTTTTCACCTCAAACTTTTAACATCTTAACTCTATACCCCATTTTGAGCATGTTTGCTGTTAAGTATGCATCTAGGACGAACGGTTGCCGAAAAAAAGGTTTTGCATCTTGAAATGGAAAACCCTGTTTTATGGACTTTGCGGGAAATGATTAAAGAAATCGTAGAAATGATTAAAACCTATAAAAGAGAAAAAAAAAATAAACGATGCTTCATTGATATTTAATTTCTTAGTCCACTGCAATACTGTCGTGCTAAGCGCAAAAGTGGTATCTGCAGTCGAGTGCAAACCGAGATATTAGGACCGGGATCCACATCAGCAGATCACTTCATCTTACTTTATAAACTTTTGCACCTCCATTTTTCATATTTCGGTTCTCAAATGACCGTAACACTTTGTACGCAGGTACAATACATCATAAAGAGCCACTGGCTGTCCACAACTCAACTTTGTTAACCTTTTAACTGTCATGCCCGAGATAGTCTCGGGAACAGCTGGTTTTCGAAAATGTCACGCCCGAGTATTACTCGGGGTAATTTTTTTTTTTTTTGAGTGCATCGTATTGTTATACCCGAATATATATCGGGAGACGTTTATTTCGGCTTCATCTCTTTGTCAAACCCGACTGTTTCTCGGGTTTGTGCTTGGAAAAGTGTTAAAAATCAAAATGACTTGACAGTTAAAGGGTTAAAATAAGCTGATATGATTTTTTGTGATTTGCACAGCAGTATAATAGTAGACTGAAAAGCTCGCATAAAGCACGACTGACTATAGAGTTACCCAACAAGATCGAAGATTTCATCGATCCGCAATGCAATCTTCATTTACCTAAGCCAACCCTCAATCTATTGACATTTGGCTAATTCTTGACTTTTAAATTAAGCATCAGTCGAGTGATTAATCGAAACACGAAACGAGATCTTCAACAATCTAACCAAGCGGACGGGAGAACGCTTCATTAAAATGCATCATCGAACACGGATCATTAGCATTCCGGGCTCACCAACTGGTATCCGCTTACCCCTTCTCACCTCTTTGCAGCAGCTTGCAATCAGGTAGCCAAACGGTAAGCACCAAAAGCAACAACTTTCTAATAAGAAAGCAACAACAAAAAGGAGAGAGAGGGCCGCGGAAGCCGGACTCGGACGAACTGAACTTTTGAACCCGGAGAAAGTGGAGAGGTTTTCGTGTTCTTATTATTTTCTCTCCTCCTGGAGTATTGTAACTGGATTTCATGCTTGGTTGGTTTGCATGTAAATCGTTTGTCTGGGGTTCTGCGATAACAGTTTTTTTTTTTGCTGGTTTAATGATTTGGTACGTTGTTACTGCGGCGTTGTCATAACTGAATTGGGTTCGAGGTGAATAAATTTTACTTAATTGTGAATTGAAATGATTGTTTTTTTACTATACTGCTTAGTTTCACTTTTTTACTCTCTTTTTGCAATGTCTTTTTCTTTACTCTATAGAGTGAGATGCAAACGAAAAAAAAATAATAAAAACAAAATAAATTGATAAATAAATGAATAAAATAAATAAAACACACTGCAAAAAATGAACTGTTGTTTTTACAGCGTAATAATGGAGCCTAGGTTCAAATTTAAAACTAAAACGCGCAGTAATAAACTGTAAAACTAGAAATTTTGGTTTCTTTAAGAGAAATTAAGAAGAATATTGAGCAGTTATGGTTCCAAAATAGTTTTTCTTCTTGTTCTGAAAATAACAGGAATATAAATATAGACTTAAGTTATTTTTATTTTATTTGTTACATATTTTTTAAGACTAAATGCCGTGTAGTATCATCATACAGGCTGTTCATTTTATTTATTATAAGGGATCTTTTTCTTTTATTTTGTTTCGAACAGTTCCGAAATACATACATATTTTCCAAAAAATAATACATTGTTTTTGTCTGAAAAATTTGATTTTGATGAAATTTAAAATTTTATGACTGTCTGAATAATATCAAAAAAAAATTAGAACAAAATTATTGTTTCATACTCCCCAGTTATCATCTCCCGAAGAAAATAATAAATAATATTCATTTTCGATTTAAAAAAAAATTACTATAGTACTGTATTTTATTATACTAAGTTATAGGGTAATTGAATTCCTATTAGTACTTTATCAAACGTACATGAAACATGGACTGTACTAGACTATAGTAGACTTAAGAAAATCTCCACTTATTACACAGAAAAAATTTTGCAGACATACGTCCCCCTCAAATATATGATCACAGAAAATATTTTGCAGACATTAGTCCCCTCGAATATTACTAGAGTTCAGTAGACTTCGGAAAATCTTCACTTATTACACAGGAAAATTTTTGCAAACATAAGTCCCCCTCGAATATTATACCCCTAATTTCAAGATTATGTGATCAATGATAACTTTACGTTTTTATTGTTCTTTTTTTAAAATAGTTGCAACCACCTATGTAAATAAATCTGAACAATTATTTAAAATAATCACGGCCATTTTAAAAGATCATTGATTATTGCAGGAAGTATATTTACTTATGCAATAAGTGAACAAAGCGTTCACTGAAGCTACTGCTGATCCCTATCGGCATCAGGAAGAGGAATAATTGTTACATATTCAATGAATGCGATTGATACAGTAGGGCATCAGTAAGAGCTGAAAACATTGCCGGAAGACATTTGAATGCTTGTAAGCCCTTTTGTTCTCCTTTTCACCGAAATCAAAACATTTATCCATTGTTATATTGTTTTCTCATTCGATGATAAAGATGATGTTGGTAGTAAATCACTGACGAATTTTCTAATTTTAATTTTATGACCTTGCAATGGGATTCTTTACCGGTTTTCATTTACTGTGGGAAATTTGCATAATAGTGTCACGTGGTCGCGTAAATTTTAAGTAAAATTATTATAATTTAAAATATGCAGCGGTTTTTTAAGTGAAAACTTCTTTTTTCGTGTTGTTGAACATGGAAAAATAATTGAATTCGCTACGCTGTTATCGTTACCGACATCTTGAAGTGAAAACTTCTTTTGGCGGCTGGGCATTTTTTGAAATGAGCAGGGGGGGGGGGTGTGGATATTGACGATTCAAAAAATACGCACGTAATTGTTAAAGTCTTTACTTCTGTAGGCACACTCAGAGTGCCCCTGTTTCTTTCTTTTATTTTTCCTTTTTTTCTTTTTTTTTTCTTTTGAGGAGGGAGGGGAATGAAAAATTGTTATACACTGTAAAAAGTTGGTGTTGTTTTTACAGTATAATACAGTTAATTTTACAGTGATAAACGGTAAAATGGATAATTTTAACAGTAGTAGACTGTAAAAGTGCTAGTCAGGGACGTCGTTTCAAGTTTTTCCAGGGGGGGGGAGGGGCAAAGGGCCCAAGCAAAATGCAATTTCACCTGAAAACATCAAAAACCAAGCCCACTTATATGTAAATACATTGATTTCTCAAAGCCAGGGGGGACAATTGACTCCCCCTGACCCCCCCCCCAAATGACGGGCCTGGTGCTAGTTTACAGTAATAAACTGTAAAATTGCTAGTTTCACTGTTTATTGCTGTGCGTTTTATAGATTTTATATAGAGCCTCTGCTGCCAGTATTATACTGTTGTTTTTACAGTATAATACAGCTAATATTTTGGTAATATTTCTAGTGATAAACTGTAAAATAGCTAGTTTTACCATTTATTGCTGTGATTTTACAGTTTTAAACTAAAACCTCTGCTGCCAGAATTGCACTGTAAAATTTTATTTATCGCATTGTACTGTTAGTTTTTTTCCACTTAGTTTTAATTTTTAGAAAAGGAGTTTTAATGTTTAAATCTCATGTTTCCAGCTGAAAAGTTTTTTTGCACTCATAATAGGACGATTTTTTATACTTCCTTACAAACTCAGCATAGGAGAATATTGCGTGTGCGTATGGGATGGAAGGAGTTGTTATTCATACATTAACTCTTATTGACAAAAATCTACATATTTGTTATTTCTATTAGTGTCTGCGAGAATAACTAAAACGTGACGCTTTAACAAACTTAGTATATTAACTTATCCCTTCTAATGGTTGTTAATTCTGATGGTACTACGTAAGGTGATAGGTAGATTGGGTACTCTCAATTTTCTTTAAGATGAAAGCATGAATGCTTTTAGAATGCTCATTGCACTATAAATTTCAATTTTAAGGGATCATTCAAGCTTTTTGCATTCTTAAGGAGTATTTATCGACTCATATATCTACATAACACGAACACGGATGCGTTTCTAAATCATAACAATTCACTGAAATATCTCAGGTTTTAACAACCGAAATTATACATAAGAGGATTCATTTATGCGCCATAATATTTCCATGTACAGGGTGACTTTCATGGTATCATGGCACACAGTTCTGGTAAAATAACAAGACATCAAGAAAAGTAGTTACAGAGTCTTAATCTGTTTTAGTTGCAACTTAATGAAAAATATTTAGAAGTAACTAATACTAGTGCTTGAAAAAAAAAGGAAAAATCAGATTGGTTCCCAAGACATTACCAAGTAATTACAATTGACTAAATTAAAATGAAAAATGAATTCGATAAAGAAAGAAATTGCTTGTGTGTGTGTAAAATTAAATTTAAAAAGAAAAAAAAAATGAAGCAGATTATAAGGATTAAAACTTTTCCAAGAAGAAATGAAGAAAAAAGTAAGTGAATAAAATCAGTCTGAACTATTATGTTTTAAACTAAACGTGCAACTGAGATGTTTGAAAAAAGAACACCATTTCTGTAAAGACTTCTCTTATTGCTTTTGGAAGTTAAGACAAACAAGAAAGCAACTCAATTTAAACTTCAACAAAATCCATTTAAATTTTTATCCGCTATTAATCGGCACAGGGAGATAGCAGAATCGGGGACCGCGGATTTGACTTCTTGGCGATGAAATCGTCCCAGTTCCAGCGCAAACGCAAATGGGCGGTTATGAAAACTGGAAATCTGGGTTAACGTAGGTTGAAGGGAAAGGCAACTGGAAAGTGTTCTTCTTTAGTGACCGTTTCCCTTCCTAATGGGGGAGAAAGTTAAATGTTATCTATGGGTAAGAGAATAAGCAAATGAAGAGATAGGGAGAGGTTTTCGGGATGGTGTTATGAATATGGCCTTTTTAGGTAAGCAATTTTTATTGTGTGTGGATGTGATTAATAAGTATAAGTTATTAAGAGTATGATTTCAGTCTGCTTTAAATTTCATTTAAAAGATATTACTTATATAATGAAAAATTGATTATTTAAGAGAATTAAGAGTCCTTTTTTTGTTTGCTGAAAAAAAAGCAGAGAAAGCTCATGCTTATTTGAAATGCGATTTTGAGCCTAATTTTAATTATTACTTTTTAAAAAGCTAGTTTTAGATTTTTTTTTCAAGTATTATTTTTTCGAATTGAAAAAGAAAAGAAAAGAAAACTTCTTTATATTTGAAATACGACTTTTAAATTTATTATTATCACCAATATTTAGACAGCTAGTTACAGAATAAAGATTTGTTTTTTAATGAAAAATATATATTTCAATGAAAATGCATGAACAAAAGCACCATATACTTCGTTTCGTACAATCTGAAATTCGTTTTTCTCTCAAACTCCTGACTTTTTAATATAAAGCATGCGTTTTTTACTACAAGGGAGATATGGCTAAATGCCTTTCATTCTGGAAACTGAGCCCTATTTGCCAGGATAGAAAAAGCACTCACTGATACTATATTCAATTCACTATAATCATGGACGTGTGGACACTAGACACTTTATTTGGAAGAATAGTTACGAACGTCATATTTGGCGAACGCTCAGAGTGGAGCGCTGTTGAATATCGTGGGCTATCGAAATTGCTGAAATCTTGATTAGCAGAGACGTATCAGGAACAGTGTTTCATGAAATTTGGGAAGGAAGAGTGAGGGGGTAGTGGCATTTGAAAATATTCGCCCCAGGAGTCATCGACTCAGTACAGTTATGAATTATGTTGGATACTGTCGGAAATAAGATATGTTTTAAGAAAAATAATAACGCGTAGTACGTTTTATTTTTTTTTTAGCAAAAACGTTAGCTTTTAAGTGGTAATTAGTAAACGGTAATGAAAAGTTGTTCTTTTGCAGCTACATAATACATGGACTATAAAAAGTGAACAACGGGATGTGTTACTATTATTTAGTTTTAATAGTTTATTAATTTGAATTCAAACTACTAATTTTTAAACTCAGTAAACGTTAACTCACAGCATATTTAAAAATTTTAAAATTGGTATTTAAGTGAATTTTTTTGAAATATATTTCACAGCTTAAGTAATGTCCTGTCTGTGTTCATACAAATGCTAATACATTTTCATCAGCGTATTATTTTAGCGTATTTAGGTTTTACTTCGTGAACTTCAAAATAAAAGGCTTTTAATTCAAGTTAATTAACAACAACCAATCGGTAACATGTCCCGCCATTCAAATTTCATAATCTATTTTTCTTAATAACGAATAAAGTTTTCGCTTTATTCTCTTTCAACATTCACCTAGAAGTGACCCTTTTTTGAGTGTTTTGCCCAAAATGTAGTCTAAATGCAGTAGATGTTTTCTTCGAAAAATATCTTTTTTTTTTAACTTTCTCTCAATGTCTCATACCAGGGAATGCCAATACAATGAGATTCCAACAAGACAACAATTTAATCACTTTTTAATTGTCATCTTATTGCTTGAACTCTTTTACAAAGCAATTCCCGTTATAATGAAAACAGTATGTACTCCTCTGAATATCTTTGTAAAATGGAAATTCACCGTGTGCATTTTAGCATATATTGTAAACCAAATCGATATTTTCGAACAGTACCATTTTACTTCCCATCGGTTACCCTTTTACCCTCATTAAAAGCGTTGTCAGCTCGAAACATTTTTAAAAATCGCTCCGAACCTCCATAATGGCACCTCATCAGGAAGGCTACGGTTATTCAACAACACAGCTACCTCCACCTGTACACATAAGAAATGCATGTGATAGAAACCCACTTAATCACTCTCGTTAAAGTGCTCAAGTAAAATAAATAATGGCAAGAAGAAAAAAAAAAGGCTTCGGAGAAACCCGACGCATGTTTAACGATAGCATTATTCCATTCTGTGCACGTCGTTAGCTTTTTCACCTATTAGTTTCTTCGGGAATGACTAAGTCGTGTTTGCACAGCAGAGATTGTAAAAATGACACTAATTATTCCTTTGTTCTGATTTGTTTGTGAAGGTTCTTTAGTGCGACACATTTCCGTCATCATCGCGGAAAGGAGGTGTGAAGAAAAGTAATGTGGTGTTGGATGTTGGTTTGATAGTTTTTTTTTTCTTCAATTGCTTTGATTGAGCTTATCCTCGAGTTCTTCAATGTATTTCAAGCAAAAGGATTTCCTCGTAAAAAACGAAAGTTTTGCCGACAAGTGAAAGTTTTTATAGTCGAGAATTGCAACAAGAATTATAATTATTAGTTTTAATTTAGTTGTGAAAATTGAATCGTTGAGAGCAAAAACAACATCAGTCACAAAAATTCGAAAATTCGTTTTTTATGGAAACGAGCTATGGCAGGCAAGATGCATGTTGACATCAAAAATCACGTCAGTCAGGTTACTAATTTGAAAGATACGGCGTGTGTTATTTGAATGTTGACCGTAGAAACATTGCTAGAATTAACACGTTTTTTCTCTCTCCTGAACAATTTGAAGTTCTCGACTTACGCTGTTTTTGCACTCACCGATTCAATTAATAATCATCTTTTTTTCTCAACTTTAAATGGTGTGTGATTGACCTCACCTTGTTTATAAAAGCTGTAATTTTGCATACATTTCTTCTACCTTCTTCGATTTTGCCCTTGCATTATCGGAGATTGCATTATCCATGTACCTTCCATCATTCAAAACGAATGCAGAATAAATCTTAATGTTGGAAAATTATATCATAACGCATGAATCAATTAAAAATGCTACTAAGTAACACTTTTTTTTAAAGAGCTAGTAAAAACTATAAAACTATTTATTCAATTAATTCATTTGAATATCTTTGGTGTAAAAAGTTCTTAAGTTGTGAATAATTTAATTAATGATCATTTTATCATTGTCAATTGTAAGCGTTTAAGCTTATATAATGTCAAAAAAATATGCAAAAAAAATAATTATTCCAAAAGATGTTGGCAAAAAGGGGAAAAAAGTAACAGGGAAAAAAAGGAAACAAAAGAAAAAAACAGTCAAAAAAGTGTGCAATAATGTTCAAAATTTCCTGAATTATTCACGTAGTTTTATGATATCAATCAAAAATTCACATGGTCTGACATTTACTGAACAAAGTGATTAAAATAAGCTAACACCAGGTAACTGGAAACTGGAATTAATATGCAATACTGATTGCTTAAAGAATATCCTATTGAGTATAAAGCAGTGAGTAACCGCCCCTAAGCAAGGGCTAAGGCAGAAACATGCAATACACCGCCAACTCGACCATTTCAATCCATAGACAGCTGTTTCGAGCTTATTCTGCTCTCATCAGCATGGAATACGAAAGTAGTCGAGTTGGAGGCAAAAATCCTCTTATATAGCAAAGAGTTTATAGAGCCAGTTTTTTTTTTTTTTTTTTTTGGCTCTCTTTGCTATATAAGAGGATTTTTGCCTCCAACTCGACTACTTTCGTATTCCATGCTGATGAGAGCAGAATAAGCTCGAAACAGCTGTCCATGGATCGAAATGGTCGAGTTGGCGGTGTATTTCATATCCTATTGAGGTTCAGTCAAACTGAATATGATATTAACTCTTAAGGGAATGAAAAATCGTCAGTCTAATAATAATTGTATTAACTGCAATATCGATGATACTCATACTTAACGTAAATAAATGACATCTAGGAACAGAGATACCCAGATTTTTTTTACCCAATTTTTTTTTAACTTAAATATTTGGCGAAAAAAAGTATGTTACTGAGCTGAGATTTTAACAAAAAAGTAGTATGGTAGAGGATGTTTTCTGGTTGTGAATGCGCTAACTGCATTTGTAAGTATATTAAAATTTGGTTTTTCGTACTTGGGGGGGGGGGGGGAGCTAAAGCTAAGTTTTCGGGGACTAAGTTAATTTAAATGAGGTAAAAAAACACTAACATGCAAACTCACAATTGTTCAAAATTGTCTTTCTGTTGAACCATACAATTAAAAAGTTTGTAGGGGAAAGTGAACCAAAGTGAAATAGTCAAGACAACTTACTTTTCCCCCTTTCTTTTCAAAATGAACAAATTGCGCAATAATTTAAAGAGATACAATGAGATAATAATTTGTAATTTCGCAAAACTCATCCAATGCAGTAATCTATTTACCCGTTTTTTTTTTCTTTTTGTAAAATAATGCGTTTTGTCGATCCGTTTTAGACATTTTAACTTTGTATAAAATAGTTATGAAAGTGTACATGCATCAAAATGTGTATCTCACACATAGTTTGGACTGCAAAAAAATGCAAAAAAAAAAATTATGTAACTCTTAAAAACAAATGTATATTAGAAGTGATTCAAGTAAACCCAGATTTTAAAAATGGGCAAACCGCTTAAATAATAATATATGCTCATTAGAAAAAAAAACTTTCTCTTTGAACCGAAAGACTTTTTTGTACCGTCTATTAAGAAGGAAATTAAATCACACGATAGTAATGGAAGTTCTTTTCCGAGAATTAAAATTTCCTTTAGAAAACGTAAGAGAAAATGCTGCTACCTCGAAAAATATTTTGATTTTTTTCTCCGGTCTAAAGTAAAAATCTTGTTAGGATATACTCGGCGGAAAAAAAGAGATACAAGATTTTTTTTTTTTTTTGCACTTGTTCATTTATCACCAGTTTCTAACGTCTCATTACGAACTCCTTCTACATTTGAAACTGACTGAACATTTCTCAACCAACCTAATGACACGTCTTCAGAAAATTTCTTATTATGCTAGCAGCGGATGAGGGTGATTTGTTACCTGAGCTCCCAAGCTAATGGCATAAAAACTGGAATGAAACTGAAACTTTTATAATTACGGGTCATTAGAAAGGCTAAATGATATAAGTCATCATGAAAAAACCTTGCAAAAAGTAACGCGATTAGGCTCCCCACCCATGGAATCTTATATTTTTTTTCATTTGTGGAAACTCCGGCGTTGTTTTTTTTTTTTTTTTTTTTTGTTTCTTTACAGAAAATGGATTTATTTCCCTTGATATGTTTATGCAGGGATCCGATTTGTGAGGAAAATGGAGAAAGTTCAGAAATTAGATATGAGGGACATAATGACATGTACCAGAGGTATGGAACCTGATGCTTTCTTAAATTTCTTGTGCGGCCTTAATAAAGGATGACTTTTGTATGAACTAATATCCAACTACTTTGATTGTAAAAACCTATATATAAAATTTAAAACGTGTTACATATTAAGTAGTCGTAATTATATTTAAAACAAATCACCATTCGTCTAATAGTTGAAACGAAACCTTCAATGAATAAGTGGTTCTCTTGGACTCTTTTAGTACAAGAATATACATAGATATTTTTAAGATTTTGACGTGCTCACTCACATTACACACCTCTTCTGTGAAAACAGTATTTTAACCGTATTTAGAAAATATACCCGAAGCTCCTATAGAACTGAAAATGCAGCTTTGTCGGGTAAAAGAAACTTCAAGTTTGATCCAAATATTCAATTTTTTTCAAGCTAGAAACAAAAGCAAATGTCCCCCTAGTTTTTATCATATTTTAAAATATAAAAAAAAGTTGGGTATAAATAGCATATTAGTTCTTTTTATAACTTTTTTTTAACATTGTAAATAATAGTTTTTTTTCTCTTTTAATGAGTAAAATGTTAATATCTAAAAATATTTTTATCTTCACAATTTGTCACTGCATAACTTAAATGCAGCCTCCAGAGGCACAAAAGTTCCATTTGTGATGAAATTTTAATGAAGACTTTAGCATGGCAAGGTCCTTTTTCACACTTTCAAACTGATCCAGACTTTCATGAGGGAAAAATAAAATTAAAGTGCTTTTAATTGGCCAAGTGGTACACTACTTCTGAACAGCATTGTGTACGTCTGATATATTTTCACGAGTTAACGGCGAAACTTTTGCAAAAGTGCTACGCGAGCGAGATTCCACGATGACGAAGTGAAGACCATGTTCACTAAATTAGTGGAAGAAGTCATTTTTGCTAAATGAGAACTTATATTTTACTAATATATAGATTTACCGGTCTACTTTAAGGATGCAAGAATATGGAAGAAGTCATTTTTGCTAAATAAGGACTTATATTTTACTAATATATAGATTTACCTGTCTACTTTAAGGATCAAGAATTGGAAGTCATTTGTGCTAAATAGGCGCTCACATTTTACTATATATAGTTTTAAAGCTAAAGGATAGGAAGGTGTTTGCTAAATAAGGCTTATATTTTTATATATTTTAAGACGGATAAATTATATAGTAATTTTAAAATTTTCTTTTTTTTTTTTCATTTGTCTCTATGCGCTCACATTTAAAGTTTTAACTGTGGGTGTGTTGTATTTTTTATAATTTTGACGAATAATTTGTATTTTTATTCTTTTTAGGTTTTTAGTATAATTAGAATGTTACAGTTAATTTATGTGTTAATAAAACAAAGTGTTTGGGTAAAAAATGGCAACATTTGTTCGTCGATTGCTAAAAATAAACGCAATTAATGACGAACAAAATAGTAAAAATGCCGATATGTATTTAGCTTTAGAGAAAAATATAATAATACAGAAACTAAATTTCAGCAATTGTTTTTGAAACTCTCCAGTGAATAAAAAACCAATTATAGCATTGAAATAATTATTTGCTATTATGAAGTTAAAAACAAAAATAATGGTAGCAGAAAATAGTTTATGGAAAATACTTTTACAAACAAAAATGCATAAAAAGAAACATGCTAGTCTAATCTGTATTCGAGTTACACTTGAGAGAATGCCATCTAAAATTCTCTACAGCTTGTTCAAACACCAGCATGAATTTACAATAGGCCCGTAGAAATTTCATGTGAGTGCAAAAAACGCTTGCGAATATTCTAGACAAAAAAGAGTCGTAAATTTGAAACATGAAGATTTAAAACATTTAAGGTTGAGTTATCTAAGTCATTCACTTGCAAAAATTGAAAAATAATAATTTACAATTGAAAAGTTTTATTTACTCAAAATTACAACCGAGCATGTCTTGACTATTCAAAATGTTTTTGGTGAAAAAATCCGTTATAAATCTTATTTGCATAGAACGTTCCGAAATATTTTTTTAAGCTTAGGAGATAAAATATGTTTCGTTAATTAAATACTCATTCCTTACGAAGGGCAACAGTAAATAGTATTTATTGTTCAAGTCATTCTTGCTTTATAAATTACAGTGAACCATGGATGACCTTGAATGACTTCAAATGCTTTACTGAGTTTACACTATTTCTTAAGTTTAGGAAAAATAAAGTTGTTTCGTTAAATACCTACTAAATCCGTAAAGTACAATAATAATAAAATACCGGTTTTGGTTAAGTATTCATATGTGTTTTAAGCAAAATTGAAACACAGAATGACCTTGAATGATTTTAAATACTTTACTAAGTTCACAATATTTATTGAGCTTAGAAAAACTAAAGCTCTTTCATTAGCTAGCTACTCAATCCTTATGTAAAACAATAATAAAACACCTATATTCTTTAACTGCTGCATAAGTCTTAAAAACTAAATTGAACCATGAATGATCATGAAAGACTTACTGAGTACTTACTTACAAATACTTTACTGAGTTCGCAATATTTTTTTAAGCTTAAGAGGTAAAATATGTTTCGTTAAATAAATATTCATTCCTTAAGAATAGCAATATTAAGTAGTGTTTATTGTTCAAGTGATTCTTGCTTTAAAAATTAGTGAACCATGGATAACCTTGAATAACTGCAAATGTTTTACTGAGTTTACAATGTTTCTTAAACTTGTTAAAAATAAAGCTTTTTCGTTAAATATCTACTAAATCTTTATATACAATAATAATAAAATACTTATAAATTTTTCAAGCTCTTCATTTGGATAAAAGCGAAATAGAACCATGAATGATCTTTAATGACTGTAAATGCTTGATTGAGTATACAATATTTGTTAAGTTTAGGTAAAATAAAGCTCTTTCGTTGACTGGTAATCCTAACGTACAACAATAGTAAAATACCTGTATTCTTTAAGGGTTCCATATGTCTTATAAGCTAAATTGAACCATTTATGACCTTTAATGAGTTTAAATACTGTACTGCTTTCACAATATTTCTTAAGCTTTGGAAAAATAAAGCTCTTTCGTTTATTAGCTACTCAATAATAATATACAACAATAACAAAATTCATGTATTATTTATGTGCTCCATATGTCTTATAATCTAAATTGAACCATGAATGACGCTGTATGACTTTAAATACTTTACTGAGTTTACAAAAATTCTTTAAGCTTCGGAAGCAAAATAATTTCGTTCATTAAATACTCACTCCTTACATATCGCAATATTAAATACCATTTATGTGTTCAAGCCTTAAAAATTAAACTGAACCATGAAGGAACCATAAAACCCTGTTCCCTCTCATAACGCAAGTTAACTTTTAAAATTTATTCCAGACTATGATTTTTTTTTTCTCTTTTATACTTCTCAAAATCCATCGCCGCTTTTCACTTCAACTAACATCGCGGAATGGCGGTGATAAATTGGCTCGTCTGCCCGTGATCCGACCACTTGCGCGGAATCCCCCAAGAGCTGCGAGGTCGCACTTCGAACCTTTTTTACACATTTCCTGTCACTTGCCTGCTTCCGCACTTTCGAGGGAGTGCGGAAATGGAGAAAAATATCTTCCGGTGCACATCTCGAGTATTTCCTTTACCAGAAGTGGTTATTTTCTGCTGCTTTTGTGAAATTCATATGTGTGTGAATTATTATTCTTTCCATTGACAAATTCCCTAATTCTCGGTTATTTAAATGGTAGTTTTGCCCTCAATTTGATATTAAAACAGATAGGAGATATGATGTTGTTTAGCTTTCGTTTTAAATTTGAAATTCGTTTTTAAAACGTCTTTAACAGTTTTGGTTTAGATGATGTTACTTTTTTTTTTTTTTGCTTTTGCTTTTATGTTTTTATTTAAATCATTTGGGGAGATATAAATACCATAGTCCCGGGTGTCACTCATCTGGGGGCAACACCCCAGAGCCGGCCAAACAATAAAAAGAAGAAAAAAAGAAGAATTAAGAAGAAAAAAAAAAAACAAAAGGAAGAAGATGAAACCCATGTTTACTCTAAAATGCAGAAGCATCACTGGGGGGTGGAGGGTATTCGGATGACACCCCTGTGCGGTGTGACACTGAAATGGCTTAAGTGTTCATGAAAGATTTTTCAATTGTCAATTTTCTTGTACACAACATGTGCAAATTCATTTCATTTTTCATAAACAGTGGCATCAGTACGGGGGCATTTGAGCCGGCAGAAAACACTGCTGGAGAAGGGGGGGGGTGACACCCAATTCGCATTTATGAGTTTCAGAAAGTATAAATATTGAAATCCTGATATATTTTATTTTGTACTTGATCAGTAGCGTCGCTATGGAGGGAGGGGGTCCGTCCCTGTTGACACCGTTCCTGGGGGGGGGGGGGGATTGACATCTGAAATGTATTTGAACGTTTTTGAAAAATATAAATGCTTTCTGTCGGAAATTTTGCACAATATTTAAAGTTATGTATAATCCATCAAACCTTGTAGTATCGTTTCGGGGGGGGGGGTGCACCCAAAATGTGTCATAGAGCTTTTGAAAAGTATCAATATTTTTCAAATTTCAAATTCCGAATATTAAAAGTTGTGTATAATCTATGAAATTCGGTAGCATATCTTGAGGATGGAGGTCGTTTGCAGCGCGTGACAGCCTTTGAAGGGTAGAATCACAAACTATGTTAAACAGTTGATGAAAAATATAAATACATCTTCTGAAATTCTACCCAATATTTTAAGTTATGCAAAATTTATCAAACCCAGTAAGTAGCATGACTTTGTGGGTAAGAAAGGGCAGTTTGCACTGAGTGAAACCCAGCCTGGGATGACACCCTAGTGAATTCAAAAGTTTGAAAAAATAGCACTAGTTCAATTATGCTTAACTGGTATGATTGGTGTAACGTTACGCATTGCTTATTACACCAGTTTTATCAGTTAAGTTTCCCATCCTTATTAAAGGCAATTTTCGATGTAAAATGCTGACACCGCCGACAATTTACACAATTCTTTTTACAGTGAGCAACACTTTGTTGATTCCTTCTCATAGTACTTTAAAGATTAAATAGGGTACATTGCCAAATAATAATGTATGTCATTTAAGTACAAAAATTATTTATCTGTTATAATTTTATCACAACTCGAACAGGTATGCGTCTGGGTTAAATAGAAACTAAAAAAAAAAAAAATGAAAAATACTAGTTTCTTTTATTTTTTGAGAAGCCCTAGCTTATTGAAACACATTGAGCGAAAAGAGAAAATTTGCATTCTACTCCTCTATGTCACTGCGCATTCAAAAACTGACAGTTACATCTAGAAAACAATGTGAGCAATGTCGGGCCTCCATTTAATGGGTTTCGTGAAAATGGAATTATGGGAGCTCTTTAAGTTTTAAAGGGCATTGTGTGTTTTTTTGCTTTTTTTTGACAATTTAAAGAATGTTTTAAAGCAGTTTACGCTGAAAGCATAAAAAGGAACACTTTTTTTACCTTTATTCCAGAGTTTTTTGCTTAATGTTTGTTTAAATGTGTATAAAGGCTGTGAATTACGTAAGTACTTTTATAATATAAAAAGGTCATTTTAGGTTGAATAAGTATGAAAAACACTGTAATGTTTCTAAGCCCTCTCATGCCGTAATGCTGTATGCCTGCAAATATTTTTTATTATATGACAAATAATGACACCGAAAAACAATGACATGCATAAAAGTTTTTTTTTTTTTTGCAAATGATTGTTTTGGTAAATTAGTAAACCAAATAAGTTGCAATGAAACAGGGAGCAAAGTGAAATGGTAAAGTTTTGTCACAGTTTGTAGCGCCACCTATCGGGCAATAGTTTACCCTAATTGTATAACATATAGTTGATACCAGTCAAAAAATAAATATTCTTAAGGATGAACGGAAAAAAATGATACAAATTATTTTTAAAATTTGATACGCATATTGTAATATTTCATGGTTTATCAAAACCATTTTTTGTTACTTTAAAATTATAAAGTTATAGTAATTATTTTTTTTTTATTTTACTGAGATCTACTGACGGTCCAAATCTTTTTTAGTTCATTTTAGGCATGTTTTGATTTTAAATATTCAATGCAATTTATCACGTACCAGCCGGGCGTAGTGGTTGTTGCAAAGAAAAATAGTTCATTTTGTTCCCTGATTTGTTCATTTATTAAATCACGAATATATTTCTTCATTTGTTAATTCATTTACATTCCTTTACCTTATTGATTTACTTATTTATTTATTCATACACACTTATTGTTTTATTCATTTCCTTCTTTATTAATTCCTTTTTCCCTCATGCATTAATAAATCAATTCATTCATTTACGTATTTATTCATTGTTTCATTTTTAATTCATTTATTCATTTACTTGCACATTCATTTAATTAAAAAATAATAATCAAATAAAAAAAATCCTTTTCAAAAATATCATATGCTCCATCGTTTTACTTTAAGTGTTTTTTTTTCTTCTTTTCTTTTTGAAGACTCAAAATAACTACCAAAATTAAAAAATAATAACTCAAGGCAAATTGCAAAACAAAATACAAATTCCTTCTGTAGGTACAATAATGTTCAGAACGAATATTTAAGTTCACTTTGAAACAGGTATGTCATCCTAAATATTTCATTTACCCCCACATTACCCTACTCCAGAAAATTTCAACAAAACCCATTTACCTTAAAATTTATAACCACAGATCAAATTTTATCTATTGACTCAAATCAAATCGGGACGTTAACAGTTGCGTAATGTGCGTAACCAACTAGACATGAAATTACCCAATCCCGACGCGGTGCCCAATCTGCTCCTGATTCACGAGTTGTATACAGTGCACCAAATGCAATAAGAATGCGCGGAGTTACGCTGTTAAGCTATTCAATTTCCTAAGGTGGAAGTGATTACACGATGGAGCGGAACCGAATGGAAATCACTGCTCGTTGAATTACGGAGGAAGTGGAATTGCCCAGCGATTCCGTTCAGTGGTCAATCACGTTTCAAAATTTAGGAATTGCTCTTCACTCGAACAAGTTATTTCGTGGCGTCGTTAAATTAAATATTTTAGCTGATCTCAAACTGATAATTTTCGTTTTCCAATTTGAGGGAATAAACGGGTATGTTATTTTAAATAATTGATTTTTTCGATGGCGGGGAAGAGTAGAATATCCAAATTGTAATTTGGTAGATTGAACCTGAAAGTTAATCTGTGTATTGTACATTATGTATTTGATTAATCTTTACAACTAACTATAGTAATCATAAAGAAGCAGTTCCACTTTTCATGTTTTAAAATAATAAAAATTCAATGCATTTTCCAAGTACCACAAAATTGTTTTCGATAAATATTTTACAAGGAATGCCTATTCACAACTATGCAGATACCATAATAGAGTACCGATAGAAGAGTAAGAGTATAAGATACCACTACGCAGCTTCAGGTATTTCATTTCACACCAAACCTCACATATTATTTTACAAAATGGTGTAGCTAAATACTCTTTTTGTGCGTTATAAGTCAAGACAAAATGCGTCCCATATATACTCATTTTCACATTAGAAATAAGGTTTATGCATTTGTGAATTCCTTTAAGATAATTATTCAATGTAGATCCCTAACTAAAAGTCATATTTCCTTCGAACAAACTTTGCCGGAAAATGCTCATCATGAAAAACGTATGGAAAATAATTTTGAATGCACTGTTTTTAGGACTCCGCTACCGACTCCTCGACTCCAAATCCGCATTCATGGCAGAACTACAGGCTAGGAAAAAAATACTATTAGAATTTTAGATCTTTTTAACTCGTGCGTTCTTCATATGATGTACAAAAGAACAAGTCTTAAAACTCTCTTCAATTTTAGAGAAATTAAAGGTGCTATTGCAAAGCTTACCGTTTATTTTTCAACATGATCTAGAGTTATTCGTTTTTTGTTTTTTTTTCCTCCATAAAAAAAAGTCGTGATTTCAACTATTGTTTTAGGACAAAATGTTTGTAAAGTAAAAAAGAGTAAAAATAAATATCATACAAAATTACTAATTTTGATCATTAAAGTATTTGTAATATATAAATGGAAAATACGGAATGTTTTTTTTTTTTTTTTTAAGCTGCTTTTGCGTATGAGAAAAAAATCAACCTCATTTTATATTCGCTTTGACATGAAACAGTCCTTCCTTCCTCATGGAAAACCTATATCGTTCTTAAAAGATTGGAATTCATTGCCAGGAAATGTAAAATATAGTCTTTTCATTAAATTTGAAAAGCAAACTCAGTGCAATCCGCTTTTAAAAATTTGTTCATTTTTTAGCTCCGACGAAATATTTTTACATCAGGATATTAGTTTGCCATGAGTTTTAATAAATTTCATGCGAGAAAAGACTTTTGAATTGTAATAAGAAATTAGAGCTGAGGTTCTAGTTTTACTATTACATAAGATATACTCAGAAATATAGTATCACCATTATATTAGATATTTAAAACTTATAGCAAAATATTTGTTCGAAAAAAAAATCAAACCTATTTTATTCAAATGCAAAATTATATTTTAGAGGCAAAACCAGTCCCGTCATTTAGGGGGAGAGGGGGGGGGGTCAATTTGCCCCCGCCCTGACTTTGGGAAATCAATGCATTGGCATATAAGTGGGCGTGGTTTTTGCCACTTTTTGGTAAATTTTACATTGTGTATGCACCCTTCCCCCCTGGAAAATTTCGAAATGACGTCCCTGTGCAAAACTAGTTTTATACATTTTTCCTCTAAACTCTTTTATAAGTTTTTAAAAAATATTCATTTTTAAATGATTCATTTTAAAATATTTTAAAGAGTTTCAATGCATAATCTCAAAAAATTAAATTCCTCCCAATAAGAAACTGTAGCTCTCAACTCTTTGGTTTTCAAAGACTCCAATTTACTCAACATTCAAAGTTTAATGCTTTCCATCCAATCCTCACTTATGGTAGGGAATTTACAGCAAAAAGAAATGGTGGAGTATTTACTTTGTTTTTAGCGCCACCTATCTAGGAATAGTTTAACCCATATAGTAACCACCCATAACCCATATAGTTTAACCCATATAGTATGTTGCAGTAAGGAAAAAACTACCTCTAAAGATCATATGATAATGCAAACAATTTTGAAATTTGATACTCATATTTAAATATTTTATAGTATGTCCATCATTATTTCGTTGATATAAATTGATAAAATTCTTGTTATTAGCATTTAAAATATTAATTTAAGCTACTAGTATGCGGTGCAGTATTTATTTATTTTACATTAAGCTTTTTTTTTTTTCGAATATTTTGTGCAAGTAGTCGAATATTTAGTACAAGTTTCGAATATTTTGTACAAGTACAGCATGCGGGGCAAACTGTATGGGGCACTGTAATACAGTTCATCTCGTTTACTTATTTAGTCACATATTAAATTAGTTAAGTATTCATTTATTAATGTTTTTACCTTTCTTCATTGAATAATCCACTTAGTTATTCATTCATTTACTTATTCATTCACTTTTTTATTCTTTCATTTTTATGTCATACATTGATTATTTTATACCTTTGTTCGTTTGTTACTTCATTATCAATTCATTTCTTCATTCATTATTTTATTTAATCACTTATTTGATCAAAATTATTTTTAATTGTCAAACAGAAAATATTTTAGTAGAAAAACATTGTATTTTTTACTTTGCATCAACGACAAAAAAAAAGAAAAAAAATCCACTTCTTTTAAAGTACAAATTTATTGCCAAAATAAAAAGTAATGTTTTAATACAAGTTTTATTATAAAATCCATTGTTTTTTCTTTATGTACTATAATTTTCAAAACAAATTTCCAAATTGTATACTTTAACAAAAGCAAGGTATCTTAGCTATTTCACTTTGCGTCACATTCCCGTACGTTTAATGCTAGTCATTGATTTACCTAAAAAGAAAAAGGCGATTAGGTTTACGAAGTGGTTTAATTAAAATATCTCTAACCTGTCTTTTAATATCGAGTGAGCTCTGTTTGGTTCATTTTTATAATTACTCCTTGCAGTACTTAAATTTAACTCACAGACAATTTTTCAGAGTTTTAATGTTTCTAATCTGCAGTCTAAGCCTTTCAACTCTAAGATAGCAAAGTGTAACAACATAGTGCAACGTACAAATGAAAATAATAATAATAAAAAAATACTTTATTAATAGTAAAGAAGAAAATTAATAGTAAATTCCTTATTGTTAATTAAAACATTCATAATAAGAATAAATATTAAAATGCTTTAAAGTAAGATTTGCACTTACATTCAAAAATATAGTACAGTAAAATGCATAAAAAAATATTATGTTTAGAAAAGTTTGAATTGAATTGTCCAATATTTTTAAAAGCATTTTAACGACTACTAAATAAATTAGTAAATTATAAATAAGATAAAATACGTCAAGTCACTTTAAAAAAGATCATTTATATTAAGTTGCTTAACATTTGCTTCAAACCTCTAATTACTAATGTTTTTTTTTCCTTTTATAGGTATAGTTTTAATATTCCTGTTCTTAAGAAGTGCCTTTTGCGATAGCAGGCTAGAGGTAATACGTTTCTAAATTTATCAGTCGTTTATTACATTCTTACTGCTTTTATTGTACATACACGTAATGCTCAATTAAAATATTCTTATTTTAATACAATACTACATAGCCGATATTTATCTATCTCTAATTCAGCCCACACTGTAAAAAATGAATGATGTTTTTACAGTGTAATACAGCTAATTTTATGGTACTAAACTGTAAAATTGCTAATTTTACAGTAATAAACTGCAAAACTGCTACTTTTACAGTTTCCAACCGGAACCTCTGCTGGCAGTATTACACTATAGTTTTTACAGTATAATACAACTAAATTTTACGGCAATAAACTGTAAAATTTCTAAATTTACAGTAAGAAACCGTAAACATGCTAGTTTTACGGTTTAGTTCTGTGCATTTTACAGTTTCACATTGAAACCTCAGCTGCCAGCATTATACTGTGAAAACAGCAGTTCATGTTTGCAGTGCACCAGCTGGTGTACTAACTTAATTTTAGCTGTTCATTCGAATGTAATCTTAGATTCTATGAGAGGGTATCTGCTTCCAGTTTTGTCTTGACGATCAAAGCTGATGAGTCCCTAACAAGGACAAAAGTGTAGTTTCTGGACACCGTAACCGAGATGGTGATGATACTAATATATGAATATTTAACGACGTGCATCTACTTGAAGATTGAACTGTCAAAAACAATCTTTTGTGTCAAAAACGGATGTTCAGATATTGAGGGAATTTGAGACATTCGAAATGAAAGTAAAGCATGAAACAAATTACGTATATTAGTGAGAAAATCTAAAATTGGTGCAGAGAAGGAATGAAAAATATATCCTAATCAGTTTGCGAAAAAATATTCATTAGCAATTTTTTTAATTACTTATAAAAGAGAATGGACTCTATTTTATGAGCTAATGAGTACTATTTCTTGATGTGTTTATATTATTAATGCGTCAGTTTTTCAATGGTACAACAACGTAGTTTGCCTGTTCCAAATTTCATCAAAATCTGTTGAGTGCTTGCATGTAAAACTAAGAACATTTTTAGTAAGATGTCGGGTCAGTAGGATCAAAGGCCAAAAGTGAGTATGAAATTTCTCTAGTATGCTGTCAGGTATTCTGAAAGTTTTGTAAAGTTTGACGCGGATAACTGTGCGCTGGGACAAAAACCTGCAAATGAGGGAAGTGCTAAATTCACTAAAATCCAAAAAAAAAAAAAAAAAATTGTAAAGCGTAAGTAAACTAACTTCTGAAATTTACACCTTGTTTTCAGCTATTTAAAATGAATGAGGATCAAAGAAATAAATAAATGAATAAATAAGAAAATAAATAAATTAACATTTAAAAGACCAAATAAGTGATTAAATAAATAAATAAAATCTTCAGTCCTTCGCAGGTCAACTGAATGCAAGGGGAATTTATTGCTGAATTATTGGAAAATGTCAGCCGAAGCATATGTTTTCTGTTACTAAAGTTACACATTTAGTTTGTTATTTCTCGAAAAATTTGTGCAAATGTGAATTTTGGAAGTATCTAATAGTGTTAATCATAGTTTGTACATAGGTATCTATATAGATATTTTTATGCATTGTAAGTTTAAAAACCATATCCATACATTCATATAATTGTAAATGTTTCAAATTTACACACTTATTCTGACGTGCGTACTTGTAAAACATGTAATTAAAATAACCTGCAAAGTGCTCGTCGTAAATCTAAATTTATATAGATGAGGCTTCAGCTTGAATTCCAAAGCACATTTAATGAACACAGTATTTTAGTGCGGTAAACAGATTCTAATTTGCATAGGTTTAATGTTAGCCGTGCATGCATGGTTAAATGAGTTACTTCGGAAAATAAATGTTTACGTTAAACACTATTCAGTGTTGGTGGAGTTTATTATAAAACTCTCTACGGATTCAACAGCATATGTTTTAGGGATTTATGGAAGAAAGTGGTTACAACAAAGTAGTGTTATCTTGCATTGCGACTTTAATAATTTGTTTGTTTTTGCAATGTATACACTGCAAAAATGAACTGTGTTATAACAAAGTAATTTTATTTTGCATTGCAATTTTAATAATTTGTTTGTTTTTGCGATGTATGCACTACAAAAAATGAACTATTTTTACAGTATAATTCTTGCAGCCGAGGCTCCAATTTCAAACTGTAAAATGCAGTAATAAACTATGAAACTGGCAATTTTACAGTTTCTTACTGTAAAGTAAGTAATTTTATCCTGAATTGCAACTTTAACTCATTTATGCCCAGTAGCCTAAAAACGGGACGCTTGTTAGTTACTGCGTACAAAAACCTGTAATGGGTATCTCATTTTACTAAAGCTGTTTTACTAAAGCTGCTAAAGTTAAATAGTCCTTCTTCTTCAGAAAATCAGTTAGAGCCACTATTTAGACATCAGAGTTTGTTTATTGACAGCTATTTTCAGACAAATCAGTGAAGCAACGATTCAGCATAGGTAGCCACAGAAAGTAAGTGTTTTTTGCAAACTTATTTTTCATAAAGCTAAACTATTTTAAAATGATTTGCTTAAAATTGATCAGAGATGCCTTCTGTAATGTTACTTTGCAAAAGTAAAGTCAAGTAAGGTCGTATTTTGCTCACATTTCTGCAAAATATCCTATAAACAAGACGTTAAATAATTTAGTAAAATATGGCAACTTCGAGGTATTTTAAGCCTAAAATGTATGTAAACCATTCCAAGTAAGAGTTTTAAACAGATAAAAATTGAAAAAAAAAATATTTAAAAAAACTTGGGCATAAATGGGTTAGTAATTTGTTTTTGCCATGTATTCACTGCAAAAGATGAACTGTTTGTACAGTATAATTCTCGCAGCCAAGGCTCCAATTTCAAACTATAAAATGCAGTAATAAACTATGAAACTGGCAATTTAGCAGTTTCTTACTGTTAAGTAAGAAATTTTAGTTTTTTGCCGTAAAATTCAGCTGCATTATACTGTAAAAACAGCAGTGTAATACTGGCAGCAGAGGTTCAAGTTCAAATTTGTAAAATGCATTATAATAAACTAAAATTGGCAACTTTACAGTTTATTACTTTAAAATTTTGCAATTTTGCAGCTTTGTACTATCAATTTCGCAATTTTACAGTTTCGAACTGTAAAATTGCGAACATAATAGTAATAAATTGTAAAATAGCAATTTTTACAATTTATTACTATAAAATTGGATGTATTATACTGTAAAAATAACATTCCCTATAAAATTGTGTATCTATAAAGTTAAATTTGATAATAAAAAATGTCACGAAGTTTTATATAGCAGATACAAACTTTTAAATATACCTAACTTGTTAAAAAAATTATTTTAAAACTGTCAATAAAGCTTTAAATGTGTCTCTCGAGCTTATGTTTTTCGTACGGGGACTTACATTGAAAAATTTGTTGTACACTTTCGTCCTGAAATCACAGCTTAACTTTGTTTCCGCATAACATGCGAACAGAAAAAACTTGAACGTTATTTCAGTGCAGCCTTAAAAAACCACTACGAAACTGTTTGACCGAATTTCAACTCGAAGTTATTATTATTATTGTTTTTTGACTGAACATTGGAAATATTTTTTTTTTCAATCTCAAATACGCAGGGGAAAAATTTGTCTACAAAAACAAACAAAAAACTAATTTGAAAATTAAAATTATTTCCTTTAATTATTTTCATTTTCAAAGGGGCTTTAATTTTGTTTACGTTTTTTCAAAGCCCGTAAAAAAAAGACCCACAAATGAAGTCTTCTCTGTACACAAATTATTTTTCCTTCAAAAAGGAAGAGAGCTCTTTAGTAAAATATTCTTCAACAGCATAAACGTAAATTGCATCTATGAATTAATGGAAAATATTTCAGTTCGTAATTTTAAAATGTACAAAACGGCATTCTTAAGTTATGAAGAATAAATTAATAATTTATACACTAATGAAGCTACCGTTCCCTCTTTTGCTAATAAATAGAAAATGGCGAAAATTTTCTTCACGTTTAATCACGTCTCGCATAATCAAAGAAAGAGGAAATATGAATATATGCTATTTTAAATCTTATGCATCTCCAAGGTTTGAAAATTACAGGTATTATAGATCTTTTTAAATTTTTATATGAAATTTTTTATAGTCAAGCTTTGTTATTCAAAGCAAGGCTACTAATTAGGTACTTGGAAAAATATATGAGCATGTTTTTTTTTTCGTAATATGTCACACCCTTAAATATGTGTGATTTTTTTTTCTTTTTGTTATCTTTATCTAAGTCTTTAGATTGTAAGCTCATATTAGGTGTTACAAATCATTGCTGACACCGCTTTTCTATGCTCAATTTCCAAATCTATCAAATAAGTTACAACATTTCAATACTAGACTGTTTATTACATTAAAAATAGGATATGTTTATTAGTATCTCAAATTTGTTTTTAGTGCTCAATTTCAAAGTGTAAAAGTTAAGCGATTCAACTTATATGATAGCGAACTGCTCTTATTTGTAGTATTCGATTTAAGCAGAAAAAAATGACCTTTATACCATGACGTAGATCTTGCGCTCAATTCGTGAAACAGAAAAACTATCTAACATATTTGGAGTTTTTATCGGGTATTTTGAGCAACAAATGATATTTCTACTAAAATGAACTCACATTGTTATGTTCGTAAAAATTCACTAAATGTATGACATACCATCCCAGGTAGCACAAATAACCTTTAAACGTTTTATAAACGTTTTTAAGCGGTTGTAGTAACGTTAATAACATTTTTAAAACGTTTAAAAAACAAAGTTTGCTACTTGGGATAAAGTCCACATGCAGTATGCAGTAGCAAATGCAGAAATAGTTTTTGAGAAGTGATTGAAAAAATCAAAAATACCCCTTCTCCATATATCTTTTTTTATACGTAAAAGAGGTTTCACGAGTCCCTTTTAACATGTTTTTAAAAAGCCCTTAAAGCCTAAATTATCTATTTTAATGTAACGAAACGTTAAGTACTAATTTACTTCAAATGAACGGTAAAAAATATTTGCAACATTTTAAGCAAATTAACTAGTAAAATGTATGTAATGCTGACAAAATGGTATGCACAGTATTACTTAGAAACATTGTCATAATGATTAAATCAAGAGGTTATTAGAGCAAACAGCTGTTTTCTACTACAAGAATAACTAATGAACAAGTTGTGACATTATATTACCCTTGAATTTGAAACTCGTTACTTATGTATTATTTTATTCAGATCACCTACTGCAAGATTATTCCCAGAAAAAACTAAAGAATTTTCAATCAATCAATTAAAAAAAAAACGGTTTAAAGCTTTTACTTATATTGTGGAAAAGCATATTAAATAATAGTCAGTTTAAAAGTTAAATTATTTGCTCCATCTGAAAGGGAGGGGGGTGGCAGGGAAGTATTGGCGCCCTTAAAAACCTGTACAAGAGATTTGTAATGCAATTTACCCTTTGCCTAAAATTGATTCTTTAATAACAAAATGCATTTTTTCCTATTTTAAACGTGTGTAGTGTTCTTAATATTGGTACAGCAATTGTAGTTAATTATTTCTAAATTTTTAATTTGCTGTTTTTTTCCTCGATAAAGCCTGAAGAATCAAGATATTACAGTCAAAACATAAACAGCAGTCGACTGTACGAAGATCCATGCCAAAATGTTCCAGACGGTACATACCCCGACGTTTACCAAGCGTGCCGAATGTTTTTTATTTGCAGTGGAGGACAGAAAATCGCCACATTTTGGTGCACCAAAGGTTTCGTTTTCAGCCAAAGAGCTGGCCACTGCAAGCCACCAGATCGAGACATGTGTCCGGAGCTCAAAGATTCCTCACAACGAAGCGTGCTTCCGACTCAAAGGTCTATGATGGATGAAGATTGTGTGGAAAGCGATGGAGTTTATCCAGATTTCAGGAGCGGGTGTTCGTCTTTCTTCATATGCAAGGGTGAGTAAATGTGACTGCATATTTGTAAGTAAAAGAAAAAATAAATCACAAGAATTAATTAAAAATACACTGTAAAAATGAGTGTTGTTATCATTATTGTTACAGTCAATTTTATAGTAATAAACTAAAAATTGCTAATTTTAAAATAATAAACTGTCAAATAGCTAATTTTACAGTACTAAACTGTAAAATTGCTAATTTTGTAGTTATAAACTTAAATTGCTAACTTTATAGAAATAAACTGTAAAATTGCAAATTTTACGGTTTATTACCGTGTATTTTACAGTTCTAAATTAAAACCTCTGCTGTCAGTATTATATATTTTTACAATATAATACAGTATAAATTTTAAGGCAATAAACTGTAAAATTGAGAACTTGAAAGTAAGAAACTGTAAAATTGTTAGTTTTACAGTTTATTTCTGTGCATTTTAGTTTCAAATTGGAACCTCGGCTGCCAGTATTATACTACAAAAACAACAGTTCATTTTTTGCAGTATACAGTCGATCCCGCTTTCAGTGCAATCGCCAATTTTTCACGAAACTTTGATTTAATAAGCGGAAATATTTCATTATTCGGGATCAAAATGACAAGCTACAATTGTTTGGATACATTGAAAATGTATCATCTATCTATCAATCCATCGATCGATCTATTCATTTTATAGTGTTCCCAATGTGTACAGTGCAGTGAATAAAATGTGTCAGCACATTTAAATAGATATATAGTACATAAGTGCAGATTTTATTGAAGTTTAATGGTGTGTTCTGAAAGAAATTGCTTCAACAAAGGATATTTACTTCAAAGTATTTATTTTGTAGGCATTATTCTTTGTTACTATACTTAGTCTTACTCTACTTCTTTCTGGTACTTATAATAAAATTTAAATTAATTTCATAGTGTAAAGGCAGCAGCTGTTGACAGCGCAGAACGTCAGCACTTTATAGTTGGGCAAATCTTTCCAGGTGGTGTTGTAATGTTGTGATTAGGATCCGCATAAACATACACTAGGTGGCCAAAAGTATCCGGACACTTTCAAAAATTCACATTTTTACATATAGCTCGAGAAATAAGTGACCAATTGTTCTTTAACTTTAGTCATACAGAATATAGGCTTCACCGAACATTTCCAAGTTGAAATTAAATTACCCTTGCATTTGGGGGACAACAAGAAGGGGGGTTGAAAGAAAATCCGCTTTTTGATCATAACTCTTCGAAAATAGCTCGGAATAAGCTATAAATTTCAGTAATTAATTAGCATACTATGTATAATTTCTGTACAAATTTTTATGAACGTATCACTCTTACTTCCGAAGATATGAAACATTTTTTTAAAAAACGGCAATTTCATTTGAAGGGTTTTTGCTCATAACACGCAGAGTTTTTGATCAAACCTTATCAACACTTCAAGAAAGATGACAAAATACAAGAAAAAGAACATACTAAAACAGTAAATAAAAATATTAAAAATCCGATAAGATATGAACGTTAAAAGGAAATAATTTTTCACGGCGCATGCGCAAACGACAGAAATTTATAACTACAAAAATATTGTAGCCTGGTTTATACTGCATCTTATAAAAAAAGTTCCAGTTGAATATCGTAAAAATTGAAAAAGATATCAGCGATCTAGAGAGCTATAATTCATTCATTCGTAGACAATACATAAATGGCAAGGGGTTCTCCACAAATAGTGTGGTGAAATTGAGCATTTTCTTCAATGTTAAATTGTATACAGTTTGAAAATTTATTTTCGGCATAGAAGTCACATTTTGCCGATTCGGCCAAAAAATACCTTACACGTAGGTGGCCAAAAGTATCCAGACACCCCCTGAAACGTTGGTTTTGAACGAAGACGCAATAACCTTTAATTTAAAAAAATGGCTCTTTGTGGACAGACCCTCACTTTTTATGTATTGTCTGCGAATGAATGAAATACAGCTCACTGGATCGCTGATATCTTTTTCAATTTTCATGATATTCAACTGGAACTTTTCTTATAAGATGAAGTATAAATCAGGGAACAAAATTTTTGTAGTTATAAATTTCTGTCGTTCGCGCATGCGCCGTGAAAAATTATTTCCTTTTAACGTTCATATCTTATCGGATTTTTAATATTTTTATTTACTGTTTTAGTATGTTCTTTCTCTTGTATTTTGTCATCTTTCTTGAAGTGTTGATAAGGTTTGATCAAAAACTCTGCGTGTTATGAGCAAAAACCCTTCAAATGAAATTGCCGTTTTTTAAAAAATGTTTCATATCTTCGGAAGTAAGAGTGATACGTTCATAAAAATTTGTACACTAGTTATACATAGTATGCTAATTAATTACTGAAATTTATAGCTTATTCCGAGCTATTTTCAAAGAGTTATGGTCAAAAAGCGGTTTTTCTTTCAACCCCCAGCAAGAAGGGGGTTCTTGTCGTCCCCCAAATACAAGGGTAATTTAATTTCAACTTGGAAATGTTCGATGAAGCCTATATTTTGTATGACTAAAGTTAAAGAACAATTGATCAGTTATATCTCGAGCTATATGTAAAAATGTGAATTTTTGAAAGTGTCCGGATACTTTTGGCCACCTAGTGTAACAAAACCGCAAGGTTGGTTTTACCACAACTATGTTTTCTCCTTTACGAAGTTTACAAATGTACATCTTGCTGTTTAATGATTGTACAGAATCAGAGGCTTTGAAAGATTTTGATCGTTTATAACAAAAATCGTAACCAAATACCTCCTGTGACAAAACTTGCATCCCTTAGTCTTATTTCAAGAATTATTCTGTGATGTTTATTTTAGTTTGTGAACTAATACGATTTTTTCTACTCAGTTAAGACTATTTAAGCACAGATATAAAGAGTTTTGTTCTACTGTAATTTTCATTTCTAACTGATGTTCCTTAATTTTTTTCTTATTAAGTTTCATTTGCATCTGTCTTTATCGGCTTGTTGAGAAGCACGCAAACAATATTCACCAACAAACCCTCCCAACCGTCATGTCCAAGGAAAGTTAAAACCAACTTTAAAATTGACAAGCGAATCACATAAACTGTTGTAAACAGAATCGAAACTCAATTTTTTGATAAATTGAGAATGTATATTAAAACGGAACTCCGAGTAAGTGCACTTCTCCCTTGACGTATTGAAGGCTAAGAGTTTATGTGGGATTTCTAGACGTATTTAAAAAATACGTTTATACACTTTATTATATTTTTATTTATAAGGAAATAATTAAATTATAGTTTAAAAAATCTAAAAACTACGCTTTTAGAGTTAATCTAGAGTCAATCTTTAAAGCTAAATGTATAGCTTTAAACCATGATGTATTGTAAGTTTACATGCACTTATAAAATACATCAACATGTAAGAATATAGTTGAGCTTTTAGTATTAATAATAGTATTTAATATCTTACTTTTATATTTGTAAAGAAAGTGAATTGTATCTTTTATTCAGAGTTACATACAAACCCACATATACCACACCAATAAAAGCGTATTAGAAACAGAATGTGCTAAACTGAAATTAATTTAAAAATTGTGACATTTAGAACAATAGTAGCATTTTATCCGTAATTGATTTAGCGAAGAAAAAAGGAGAAGAAGGAAATAGAAAAAAAAAGGAAATTAATTTTTTTAGTGATATCGTGAAATTAAATTCTGTAGCTCAGATTATTTCTTATACATTTAAGCAAATATCAGTCTGATGGAAATGTCTTTCATACATCCTTCCTTTTAACACAACGATTGCAGTTACGATCAGAAATAAAGAAAATATAATGTACTGATGTATAAAGAAACATTTAAACTTGCTTTAATGCAGCCCATAAACGAAAACGGAAGGGTATTTGGGTTAAACCACAATACAGACAAGGAATTTTTATGAGGTAATAAATTCCTTAATGGCATCTAGAAAAGGGATCGTGACTTGGAAATTTGCTTCACCTTTTCTTTAAAAGTGCGGGTTGTCGTCTTGGGTAAAGTGCAAGAAAATTATTTCGGGCAAACAGGAAAAAGGACGTAGAGAAAGAAGAATCGTTAAATTCCCTCATTCCCATTCCATTTCAATGGAAGAGAAATTTCGATTCTATTGTCGTAGAGTTGATGGCTGTTTACATAATGGAAATTTATTTATTTATTTATTTTTATGATTTTATATTAGTCATATATGCAATCTATACCACTAAAATCTGTGCGGGTCTCTCTGAATGTTGGGAATGTCACTTAGCTATAAATATTTGTGGGATTGATTTTGGCGAGATATCGTCATGTTGTCACATGCAGCAGCAGTTTGTTATCCGGGCAGTAGACTTTTTAAATTTATCTTCTGTACTTCGGAATAATTTTGCTTCGATGTTTATTTTGTCTAATTTTCTTACTGAAATGAAATACATTTTATTTTATTTTTTTATACGTATTTTAGACAACTTCAAAAATTTTAGACGCATATAGAATGAAATGATATTAATGAAGCTTAGTAGTGTTACAAAGTAAATTCTTTATACCAATATGAATCATGAAACCTATGTAGAAATTACAAAGCATTCTTTCGTAATAAACCAAACATGACTTTGCCAAAAGTGTTTTTAAAGTACTTCGCCTAACGAGAAGATCTTATTATCGGTTTCATACTTCTTTATGCTCCAAGTCGAAACAAAAATCTTGACATGTATAGCGATATAGTAGTTAAACCTCATTCATTATTGCCGAAACCTTTATTTAGTAATTGTAGAGAAAATAAATCACGAACATTTTATTATAATATTAGAAAGAACAAAATGACTCGTGTTTTTAAAACCTCGTTGGTTCCTACTGGAATTAAAACAATTAGAGCTGGATTTTATATCCTGCTGCTCGTTTTTCTTGTAGTTTTTCTATTTAATTTAATTTATTTTTTTTTCTGCAGCAAATAGCGAATAGCAGAAGTACATTAAATTCAGTGCTATAACTGCTCATCACGTGGTATAAATTCTGTTTATTTATTTTTTTTTTTTTTATTTTTTTGAAAAGTCAAAAAAAAAAAAAAAACATTCATTCAGGAAAATGATGCATATCAAAGCAATATTTTTAAACGTGTTTCAGGATTTTAAGTTCACATAAAATGCGTATTTATTACGCCAACACCATGTGTTTAGTTTTATTTCAAGTCTTTTGTCCCTCTAGTTAGAAAGAGAGATGTGTTTTAAGGAAAGCAATTTTAGCTATTAAATCCTTATTTGCTGAAATGTAGTATTTTTTGATTGAAAACTGTTTTTTTTTTTTTTACTATGTCTGGAAAACAATAATTTTTTTACGAAAATAAATAAATAAATAAAAATTCGTGCTTGCATAGATATGTATATGTGAATGCGAATCCAGTTTTCTTTATTTATAAGCGAATACTTTCGATGGAATAAATAAAAAAATAGCATAAAATCGTTAAATAGAAAGAAAAATGACTCTTTTTTTGCGTAAAAAAACCTTCTCAAAACCCAATATGCATTTGAAGTTTATCTCACATCAAGCTTAAAATGAATAGCAAAAACCGTTTTCGACAAGAATTTGGCCGAAACTCGATAAGTTTATGACACTTCAAAAACTTCAAATGCTTATAGAAATATCGATTGGTGCATATATCTAAGGGATAAAACCACCGTATGCATCCTTAAGCTTAAAAGTTAACTTATCAATCACAGTCAAGATCATATGTTTCAAAATTCTTATGTCTCAATTCCTAGTCTTCCCCAGGAAAGCGCCCAAGGGAGTGTTAAATGGAAAACGGGAAGAATCATTCATTTGATTTAAAAGTCATTCAGTTTTCAAGCGACCGATTTAATCCCGTGCCTGCAGTTTATTATCGATTTCCTCCTAAGAGCCATATATCTTTGGCCCGCGATTTTTTCCCAGAAAAACTTTCATTGGCTTTTAAATGAAGTCTGAATCTCAATATCTTTGATATATTCATGAAATGTTACTGCAATCAAGATTTAAATGTTGCTGGGAGTAACATTTTATTTTATCATGATAAATTTTCATTTCCAATTTATATCCAACAGGGGTACGTTTTTTTCTTCTTCTTTTTTTTAATATTTGTGAGGGATAGTGGAAAATGTAATTTCAACTAACTGAAGGAGCTGATGTTTTAGAAATGAAGAAAGAAAATGCAGACGCAATACGTGTGAAATTTTATTTGATGCCTTAGCGTTAAAATGTTAGAGAATGGAGCTTATATTGATGACTTTTTTTTCGAATCCTACTTTGAGAAAATATTCAATGGATTCAAAAGTTCAAAGGTACGTTGAAAGCTTTATGAAAAAAAAAAAAAAAAAAACTTCACTATTACTGAACTACGAAAACTAGGAACTTATATAATTGCAAAAGGGATGCTTTAAAATGTGATATATATATATTTTAGTTCTACTAATTGAGATTTTAATATTAAAATTTTGATACTAAAGCGGTATCTTTTGTCCTCAAACCTGTTTTCTACATGAAGTAATATTGTTGAAAGTAAAATTGTTATTTTATTTTTATTATGCCCACAGTTTAAAAATAGAATCAACGGAAACAGTAATTTCAAGCGTGTAGAAATTGAGACTATATTAGTACCAAACCGCAATTTTACGGACTTGTATGAACTACAAATATACTATTACTCATATGCTATCATTTTATATATTATGGATTATTTTACTTCATTCAATTACTTATTTGAATACGTAAAAAGTGCTTGATCGTGTTTTTATGGTAAACATTGTTATGCTCTTTTAGTAATAAAAAACCTAGGTTTTTTTCTGAATTATAATATATGTGCGTAGATGTTGCTTTTTTACTATAAAATATATATGTGTAGAATGAGAAAGATCAAAACCCTATTAGGATTAATCGCAGTTGTCAATAAAGCTATAAAACGCTTAGAGCAGAAAAAAACTCATTATTTTGAAAATTTCTTATTTATTTTTCTTTTTTCAGGTGGCTTAAAGACATCTTTCAAGTGTCCCGATTCTACCTTCTATGATTGGAAAACGAGATCTTGTCGAATGTCAAATCATTTGTTGTGTGGAAAGTTAACCTGTGAGAATAAACAAGATGGAATTTATATCGACTCCCATAGCTATTGCAGACGCTACTTCGAGTGCAGATCGGGAAATATATCCGAGTATATTTGTCCAGATGGCACAATATATAACGCCAGGCAGAACCGTTGCACAAAAAGTGCTACAACACGGTGTTACGGTTCAGAAATCGCCCAGTGCTCAGGAATCCCTGACGGATATTATCCAGACTTTGCCGCGGATTGCAAAGTTTTTGGACTATGCATGAATGGTAGATTGAAAACATTCAACTGTCCAGAAAATACTATGTTTGACTCCAAGGCGATGACTTGTGAATCGAAAGCTCAATGCTCAAAGCCCGATACCAGTAAATGCATTGGGAAAACGAATGGGATACATCCTGACTACGACTCAGGTTGTAGAGACTTTTTCATGTGCCTTGACGGGCTCTTAACTCATCAAGGTTCATGTCCGCTGGGAAAGCTTCTTAATCCGGACACTGGTAATTGCCAACCTTCTTCTTTGGTGAGCTGTTCGCCTGTTGTAGATACTGATTGCGATGGACTGCAGGACGGGGTCTATCCAAATTACGATAGTGGCTGCTTTGCTTACTTTGCTTGTCTAAGTGGAAGACGGGTATCTACGTCCTACTGTCTAGATGGTGAGTTATACGACATTGCTACTGGAAAATGTTTGCCTTCTAGCTTTGTTTTTTGCCATGACCATTCTTCAGCTCTTTCCCCGCCTAGGCTTTTTGACACCTACAACTGTGATAATAGACTGGGATTTTATCCAATATATTCATCTGATTGTCGCAGGTTTGTCACTTGTGCTTATGGCAACGTAAAATTCCACGATTGTCCCGTTGGCGCTTCTTTCGACTCGGATAGTAACTCGTGCGTAAAGAACAATGGCAACTGCAAAGCTCCTTTTGCATTGGCTTCTTTCCAATGTCTTCCTGTGGATGACGGTATTTACACCGACCCAAACTGCTCCGAATGGCATGAATGCAGGAATGGGGTAGGTTTTACAAATATATGTCCGGAAGGAATGAAGTACCACTCAAAGAATGGGAAGTGCAGTGGTACCATAAAATCGTGCTCATCTCGAATGGGCATACAACGAAGATTGTTCACCTCTGGAATGCTAAACACAATTGAAGAGAAAAATTCATATTTTAACTGCCAGCAGAAATCAAATGGTGTGTACGCGGATGAAGCATTTTGTCACAAATTTCATTTCTGTGTTAACGGTGACGCGTTTTCTTATTCATGTCCATCGGGGTTTTCGTTTGATAATGACACCAAGCAGTGTAAAGTATTGAATCCTAATGAATCTTGCAATCAGGCTACAATAAAAGAATATGATAACAATAAAGTATTTACCTGTAGCTATTTGGAGGATGGCATGTATCCAGATTTTGCTTCCAACTGCAGATGGTATTTTGTGTGCGAAAACGGTAAAACGATACCCGTGTACTGTCCGGACAAACAAAAATTTAGCTCAACTAAAATGATGTGTGACAAAGAGGATAATGTCCGCTGTTCTTTTGCGAGAGTTCATGAAATTGGACCCCCTCGTCATAAGCAATCTCGACAAAATGATGATTTATATCATGTGTACCGGCCAGAAGAGCTTTATACTGAAATGTACAGTTATATACCAGAAAAGTACTCTGGTTCACCTAAAGATAGACAGTTTAATATCCGAATGAGAGACGACGATGATGATCAAATATCGTCTGAAAATAAAACGCCCCTTTCTACTGATGACCACGATTTGTCTTACAATGCCCGAGTACATAATTCTATATATATTGCACCAACCAGTAAGAGATACAACCCAACAAAGTCATACAGACCTCAGGTTGTTACTGAAACTGTAAATTACGTACAACCAACAACTCTTTCGTATGAAGAACCTACTAAAGAAATTACCTCAGATCAAAGACCGGCCAAGCTTCACACTGTTAGAACATCCAATAGAGATTTACACGCAGCTTGCCAGAAGGGGGACACGGGATTCTTTCCAGATTACGAAAGTGGTTGCAAAATGTTTCACATCTGCTTTAGAACAATACGAAAGACGTACAGCTGTCCAAGTGTGCTGCTATTCAACCCGGAGACCAAAAATTGCGATTTGCCAGAAAATGTCGCTTGCAGTCGACCAGAGCCCATCAATGACTTCGATTGTCGGGAAAAAGTTAACCATTTCGTTCCCGATTATTCATCTGGCTGCAAGTATTACGTTGGCTGCATCAACAACACACCACATAAATTTGCTTGCCCAAAAGGTAGAATCTTTACACCAATCACGTCCTCATGTGAATTGGAGGCTAATTATCCATGCGAAATGGCAACTGAGTCTAATTCAACAAAGTATGGATCTTTTGAAGAACCTCAACAACGCTCTCCTTCGCTGAGGCATGTCCACGGAATTCCAGGAAGATTTTTCTTTTCATGCACAGATAAACCAGACGGTTTTTATCCAGACTACACTCGACATTGTCATGTTTTTTACCGTTGCACGAGAGGTAAAAAGTTTTCTCATTACTGTAAGCAAGGACTGCTGTTCAATCCTGATTCAGGAATATGTGATTTCGAAGAAAATGTTGCTTGCTCTCAGGAGAACAGAACAGTAACAAGACAAGAAGAGTAACATTGCTTCAAATCTCTCTTTTACAGCTTATTATACAAAAATGTGTAACACTTCATGTGAAGTTATGATATAAGGAGATGTTGTTTCAAAAGAAATGATTTACATGAAGTTAAGTAATTACTATGTAATGAAGTAGATCTTCAGAAAGCATGAGAAAACGACCTAAAGTGGGATTTTTTTAAAAATTTAGCAGTGGACTAAGATTCCTTTTTGAATTGTTGCATTTTCCATGAATGAATGCGTTGATTGTCCTAAAATATTTCAACAATATTTATGAACAAAGTTTTTTTTTGAATTAAACACTGGTCATAATTTTCAGCTGCATTCGGAAGACGCAATAACTGCAACTACGAGCTGATGATCATGATTTAATGAAAGCAAATGACTTATGGCTTCGTTAATTACATGTTTATGGTATATATAATGGTTTTAAAATATATTACTAGCTCAACTTAAAAGAAACCTAAATGCGAAAAAAGGTTCTCATTCAGCTTAATAGTAATAATAATGTTGTGTAACAATATCATGTATAATTTTATATTGCTAGCAGCTTCTTTTAGACCTTTTTTTTTTCAGTCATTTGCAAATGCAACGGTTTATTTTGATTGAGGTTTGACATTGTCGCTTTTAAACGATTTTTTTGTGAAAAATTACGTTGTTTGTAAACAAATGAGTCTCGCAAAAAAGGTTCTTTGTTAAGAATCGTTGTTTTGAAAGAACGTTGCAAATTTGAATTTTTATTTCATTTGAAAATTGTATGTAAAAAAAGGATTAATTCCTTCAAGATTTAAAAATCTACTTTTGTCGTTTTCTCCGATTCGATTAAAATGATAGATATATCCACAACTGCTGGTCGGTTGTAAAAATTTTTATAAATATTTTAAATTTGTCAAAATGCGTATTGTTTCAGTCTATCCTATCAATTGTTTTTATTGAGTATTGTACTGATATTGACTGCTGTAAAAAAATTAACTTTTGTTATAATTAGTTGTACAAAGATTGAAAAAATGGATGCGTACCACAAGATTAAACCATATTATTGACAAATATACTAAACAATCAACATTATATGATTTATACCTAAAAATACCACTTAGTAAAAATGTTGCAATTTTGATTACTGGGCATTAAAGGTATTAATAAAATAAGAACAACTAGTATGCTGTTGCCACGACTTTATCGTTGTCATGAGCGTTTGACATTATCTTTCTTCTGTAATCTGAATTTAGAAAATATTAAAAGGGGCTACCATCTCCTAGGGGAAAAAAAAAGAGGAAAAAAAAAGATCATATAATTCTTTACTCAGTTAGTAGAACCAGTACTATTCACCAGCATAAGTTGAAGGTTATCCCTCATGGCAAAATTAGGACAGAACTACGAGTTCAAATATATGCCGATAGCCCGATTACCGTATCAATAATACTGCAGTTTCACTCTCATTATAGATCACCAGTTTGTAAATTTATACAGAGTTGGACACTTCACACACTCCAGGTTCCCCCGTACCTACCACAACTTGTGGTTTAACCGGTATAGGGCCCTGAAGTTATTTTTAAACAAGACCACTGAGTTGGACACTAGAGTCATCCTATTGAAAGTGGAATAAAATTTACAACGGTAGCTTAAACTAATATAGCAGACAAGAGAGAGATGAGCCACACTATGCTTGCGGACTTTTGAAGGCATGCTAACTTAATTTCAGCTATAAGTGCAATGGCTAGCTCAGGTCCAATAAAGGGACATTTGTCTACAGTTATCATATAACTATTAAAGATTGATGATATCTAATAAGAGTGACACTGGATCATACTGAAAAAAAAACTGTTTTTTTTAGTGTAATACTAGCAGCAAAGATTCTAGTTTAAAACTGCAATGTACAGTAATAAACTGCAAAGTTAGCAATTTTGCAGTTTATTACCACAAAATTAGCAGTATTATATTGTAAAAGCAACAGTATAATCCTGACATCAGAGGCTCCAGTTTAAAACTATAAAATGCACAGTAATGAACTGTAAAATTAGCAATTTTACAGTTTAATACTGTAATATTGGAAATTTACAGTTTATTACTGTAAAATTAGCCATTTTTACAGTTTTTTACTTTAAAATTAGCAGTATTATACTGTGAAAACACTATTAATTTTTTACAGTGCAGCTAAATGTCGTAATCGGACTGTATGTACATGCTTGCATTAAGCCCCAGTTTAAATCCTACATAAATCAACATGTAGTAAGATGCATGGTTCTTTGCATTACTTTCAGCAGAGAAAAAGTCTCGCTTAAACAGGTGGTTAAGTGCTTAAAGCAGCCAATCATGGTCTTGAAGTGGAAAGCAGCCAACCTAGTACTGTGTCAGATAAGTCCCTAAAACTGGTTTATATCGAAAACAATAATAAATATTAAAATCCTTTACGTTGTATTTTATTAACTAATTTGAAGCATTTTTAATAGTTTATTCTTATAATTAGTGAAATTACTGAAGTGACAGTGTCCATTTAAAAGATTTTATGTACATAAGTTATTTATTGATGTAAATAAAATATTTCATTTATCAGTAGGTTCTCTATTTCTTTCATTTGATTTTAAATATACAAATATACAAATTGTTGAAATTGTTGAAAAATGTACTAAGCTGGTGCAAAAAAAAAATGCTCTTAGCTTTACGAAAATATAAAATTTTATGAAATGGACTTTACATAAAAAGTGGCACTTGAAGAACAAAACTCCAAAAAAAAAAAAAAAAACCATCAGGAAACGAAAAAACAAATAAACTTTAAAAATTTATAGCATACATCAATGAGAAATGTAAAAACAAAATTAGGTTTAACAATATATGAGAGCTTAAGTATCTCTTAGCGATCCAAATGAGCACAATTTCAAATTCTTCTCGAATGTTTTTATTCTCTGCAGGGAAAAAATACTTTTAAGGTATTTGGAGCTTTGCCAATGGTCCATCAAACCCAGATGTCTGTTCTCAAAAGTTATTGACCTTAGGCAGTAAAAAAATATGAAATTCCAGAAACTATGAAAAAAAGACAGCTCCAGGCTAAAGTTTTGAATGCTCTTTTTGATTTTAACTCTGGTTATTTTCATTCAGAGAATATTTATTTTTATTATGGAAATGGTGAATGCTGCAAAAGCAGTTTTTTTCATTTGAACGTTAAAAAAGGTATTTGGTGATACCACAGCCACGTGTGGGGCAATCAGACGAAATTTTCACGAACATTCATGTATGTATACGAATAATTTATGGCTACAGGTTAAAAATTTTTGAACCTGGGGAAAGTACATTGTGCATGTGTATTGTGAAGCAAAAAAAAAATTTTTGATACCTTTTTAAATTGGTGTTTTTCATTAAAGTATTACTGCCACGTGTGGGACAGGCGTTTTGACATCAGTTTTTACACTTCTTAACTCTAGTGAAAATTCCTTCGAATCTGTTATATTCTGGCAGCTCCAAATTTCTAATCATGCAGTACGGTTTCCTACTAATAATGCTTTGCAGTGTTAGCTTAAAAAAATATATATACTACATTTGTAACTAGTTTAGTAACTGTCAAGTGAGGGACATAAATGTTACGTATAGGACATCTTGCGATTTTCTCCCTATTGAATGAATGAAAACAGTTACTAATTATTGTCTTAAACATAATTTATTGTCCAAAACTAGAA